>NDGM010942771.1:0-22151 GCA_002564305.1 Octomys mimax | reverse complement strand
AGCCCCGCCCCCTGGTGGGCTGAGCTGCACACACACACACACACACACACACACACACACACAAATAAATAAATATTTTTAAAAAAAAAAAAAGCCATGGGATTCTAACGCAAAGAATACAGCCTTTAAGGCCATGCACACTTCTAACTTCAAACCCCAAAGTCCTTTCTCCCAACTTTCTTTTGCCAAAAGATAAATTTCTGACATTCAACTGTTGCTTTTGATTAAAGTTTGAAATTTAAAATCCTCCTATGGTTTTATCTTCTTTAGAGCTGATTAGGCCCCTTCCCAAAATTTAATTTGCTTTACTATTTTTTTTAAATGACAGAATTATAGGCCCTGAGGATTGGATGAGCATTTTTATTCCAAATGCAATAATTTTCTAGATAAAAAATTTAAATAACCGAGTTCTGCCTAGAAGCAGTCTTCCCCATTTATAATTCTTGTTTCAATGTAACGAAAATATTTTTGAAAGATTGTAAAAAGATAGGAATATTTCAAGTTTTGAGTTTGTGCTACTCGCTCAGCTCATTTCCTTTCTAAAATGTGGATCCTACTGTTTTAAAACCCCACCAAGAATACAGCAGACTGTTAGACAAACATCAGATTCTTTCCATCCTTTTTCATTCTCTCCTCCAGAGTTGTACTTCAGTCCAAGTCAGACATACAAACTGAGCAGCCCTAGTACAAAATTCTGAAATCCAAAACACTCCAAAATGCAAAACGTTCTGTGCACCAACATGATGTCAAGTAGAGCATTCAAAACCTGGCTTCCTGTGACATGTCACAGTCAAAGCACAGGTACAATGAGAATATTTTATAAGATTACTTTCAGGTGTGCAGAAAGCATAAATAAATTTCATGTTGATATCTTTCCCCAAGATACCTCATTATGTATATGTGCATATTCTAAAATCCAAAAAAGGCTGAAATTCTAAACCTTCTGGTTCCAAAATTTGGGAGAAGGGTGTCAGACCTGCCTAAGAAACACCTCTCCACAAAACATGCCTGAGACAGGTGGTACAGATGAGGTGGCTCAGTCCTCAGTTTCCAATTTTGGTCAGTGCAGATCTGCAAAACTCTTCTCCAACTCTCTTTTCCCAAATGATAAGTTATGTAATATTAACTTCTCCCCATCTATTCCATTTTCCTTCTCAAATATCTTTCTTCTTGTTTTATGTTGTTGTTCTTGATTTTTAGCTTTATACAACTGGACCATTCCAGCCTAAGGGCTTGAATATTTTCTGCACACATCAGTTCCTAGAGTCAAATTAGTCTGCAACCTGCAAAGCCTTTACCTGCCACAGGGGGACCAAGAGCCTGCATTTTCCGGCGCACTGCAGGTGACTCTGGTGCAAGAAACACTGTTCCATCCCTCAGTATGGAGCCCAACTAGGCAGACTTTCTCCATGGCTTTACATTTTCATAAACAGGCTGAAGGCGGGCAGTCATCGAACTGACTCCAGGGCCAGAATTCGACTGACTTATAATTTCAGCACCACAGTAGCAGCACATGCTTCCCTTTCATAGTAACTGATATTGAGGGAATAAAACACTCTCCTCTTAGAATTTGGCCTATATCACTAGACATCCTAAATTTCTTTTCTGCAATACACCCAAGGCAACAAAGAAAAAGGAAAACGCTCCTTAATGAAGAAAAGCATTGTAAAGGCCAAAAGTTGAACTTATCTAAAATCTAGCTTTTAGCTCACTCTATCTTATGCAAGAAGAAGGTCAAAACAATATAGATATTTCAGTGTGATTAACAATAGTGATGATCGCAAAATAATCAACATTTATGCTGTCCTTATTGACAACGGCACTGTCAAAATCACATGTAGCATTTAATCCTCACAACAATAGGCTCCAATATATAGGTAAAGAAACAGAAGCAGTAAGATGCTTTAAAAAAAATCCCAAAGTTTTATATACTAACAAGTGGCAGAGCTGGGACTCCAACCTTGCTGTCAGACCACCAAGCCTACAAATTCCAATTGCCTTGCTTTGCTCTACTGTTCAGCCCAGATTTGGTGAAGAGTAGGGAAAGTAATGTGTGCCCACAATTCCTTGATTATGAGTTACCCACAATGGTCTGGATGCTGAATTACACGGTCCTTTAGCATTCTGCATTAAGGTGTCTCACCTTCTTTTTTCCATAGGAAAAAAATTACAAAATGCAAATGGAGCACATCAGGTCTTGAGGTAAACTTCATGGTCAGTATAACTCATAATACTGTAAGCACCGCAGTATTATACTATCTTAAATAATGGGAACACTATCATAAAGAAAAGATAAATGCAATATTCTGTACGACACTGTGACTATTTAAAGATACCTCATATCCCATGATCCTACAGTCTTTGTGGCTCTACTTTAACTTCAAATGCCCCGCTTTCTTATTCTGCTGTTATTGTACTAAAATGTCTTTGATGAAGTGTCAGGAGTCTGCCAGGCTCTGAAAAATCCTATCTCCCCTTCTTCCTTTCTTCAACACCCAGGACCCTTGAACTCCACCCAGGATTAGACTCACCTCTAACACTGTCTTTGCTCAAATGTGGATCTTGATTTCGCAGAGGGACACTAGCTTGGTGTTTAGCTAATCAGTGTCAAGTTACTCCTGCTCTTTGTCCTAAAACTACATCCTCGTGACACAGTTTTGAATATCAAATTTGGGCCTTCCATTGAAGACACAGTCTTCACTTTACTTGGAGATGAAAATGCATTTCTTGTTCATATACTTTCATAATTGATTTCATGATGTCATGGTCTCCTGGGATCAGGACTTTGTATTATTTTGCAAATCCCAGCTCAGAATTTCTTAGCCTAACATATTGTTTCTGCTCTTCTAAATGTTACCTGCTTGCTTTGGAGTTGGTCGTGCCTGAACTCCCACAACGCATCAACACAAGCTCTGGAGATTTCACTCCACCCCAATGATCCAGGCCTTATGTTCAGCTGTTAGTACCCACCTTCCTACCAGCCCTCAGGCCACTGGCATCATGCAGCCAGTCTCATTCTATAACCTGCCCTCTTTCAAGTACCCAACTCACCCCTAAGGTTACAGGATTTCCAGATCCATGACTCAGTTCATAACATCAAAGTTATAGTAGCTAAACTCACCCTCAGATCTAGACTAGAAGCTAGAATTTCAATTAATTCTACTAGATATTTTACTCAAACTTCAAGCCAGAATACTTCTTTTTCTACTCAGATGATCCAGAAAGGAGTAAAGATTAGAAAATGAACAGAAACAGGATCTCTAGCTCTCTTTCACAATACATCTATTATTTGAATACATTATCTATTCTACTCCCACATATTTTCTCAGGAAATGAAAGACTTGCAATTCTCACACCTATCAAAACACTTAATTGCATCAATTTCTCTACATCTTCCTCTTTCGTACCTACAATGAATATTAAACTTAAGTAGAGATAATTCAGAAGGAAATCAGAAACAAAAATAAAAGTCTCAAAATTCATATGTACTACATTTTAATTTCAGCATCTGCATGAACTGAAAGCATTCTGACTGTGAAATACTTCTCCAATCTTCTGCCTTTATATGAAGGGTTATATCTTAGGCACAGGCCCTGTCCAAACTAATGTACTGTCCAACAATTAATGATTACGTTGAGATGTCACAAAAAGAAGCCCTACTAGTGGGCAGCCAATGCTTCCAGAACTTCTGAGAAGCTGAGTAAGACACGCCACTATAAATCATTTTATTCCACCAGCATGGATAATGTGAGTAATTGTCCTAGTATACAGACTGAGAAATATACAAGACAACCCAAGGGTGTGGCCACAAGGAAAGTCCCAGAGATTCAAGCTAATTTGCACACAATGCTAACTACTCCCAAGATAAACAGCACTTTTCAAATATCAGATTGAGGTCCAGAGGATTAGAAAATATGACCTATTAAGGTTCTCTTCCCCAATGCCTATACTAGAATTAACTTAGACTTTACTGAATTTTTTTTCTTTTTAATGGAATGAAAGAGCAAATTTCAGAATGTACTACAAGAAAATAGTAAGTTTAAGAATATTAGATGAGGGCTGCATATTTAGCTCAATGGTAGAAGTCTTGCCTAGCAAGCTGGAAACCCTGGGACCAGTCCTCAGAAACAAAAATAAAAAACATAAACCTCAACTAAAAAAAAAAAAAATTGAATGAAATCTTATTTTCAGTGCTAGGCAAATAGCTCAGTGGATTAAAGCGCCTGCAAGCAGGCACAGGGGCCGGGGGTTCAATCCCTAGGCTTGCTGTGCCCGCCCCGCCCTTGAGGTGCACTGAGATGGCAATTGAGACTGGGCGTGGTGGTGCACGCCTGTAATCCCAGCTTTTAAGGCTGTAAAGAGGTGGATCACTAGGAATATGATCTAGTAGTGAGACCCTGAACACCCAATAGACCCTTCTTTAAAATACAATAAATGGTTCAATCCCTGGTTCTGCAAAATAAATAAATAAATAAATAAAAATTAAATACAATAAATAAATAAATAAATAATCTTATTTTCAGATAGAAAATATATGAGATAAAGAGTGAAAGTGGTAATCAAAAAAATACAATGAATATTTAATTTTTTTAAAGACATATTGCCATTAATCCCCTCAAAACGCTCCTTTTGCTTTGAACACATCCCACTGTTCTTGTCACTTTCTACAGCAGTTCTGGAAACCCTCTTTCATGACTACAGTATACTTACTTGTCCTGAATTGATTCAAAATGCTTACCTTTCTTTCATGGTTACTTTAACTTTGGAGACGAGCCAGAAGTTGCACGTGCCAGATCTAATGAATAATACAGCTGATGGCACACTGTAATGATTTGATTTAACAGAAATTACCCTAAACGCTCAGAACTAAATCAGAACACCAAGGCAGCCAAGACAGCATAACTGAAGACACTCTTCAGAACAGGGGGTGACCGATGAGATAACTGTTTGAAGTGAGGGGGAGTATTCTGACGGGGACTAATGGCCATGTGTCATTTACAGTAATAAAAATTTCATATTCCCTGTTTTAATCATTCCTCATATAAACAGCTATTTACTGGCACCTACCATATGTTGGGTACTTTTCTAGACACTTGGATCCGTTAGTCACAACTACAGATAAAAGTCTCTGCTCTCAGGATGGGTAGTGGGGACCAGGGAGATAGCTCGGCAGTCTAAGCACCTGCCTGGCAGGCACAATGACCCAGGTTTGATACCTAGTACGGCATGCTGTGTTGGCCACAGAAACCAGGCGTGGTAGTGCACACCTGTAATCCTAGTGCTGGCTAAGACAGCAGGATCACTATGCGTCTGAGCTGCACAGTGAGACCCTGTATCAAATACATAAATAAATAAAAGACTTTTTTTAAAGACAGGGGAATGGAGAGATAGCTCAGTAGAATAAGCACTTGCCAGGCAAGCACGAGGACCTGAGTTCAATCCCCAGTTCTGCAAAAAAAAAAAATAATAATAATAATATATAATATAATATAATATAATATAATATAATATAAGACTACTGATCTAGACAGGAGTGTAAAAGGTTTTCCTTAGTGGAAACCATAGTGTAAAAACTATTTTGAAAGGCATTGTTTGAAGAAGTGCTCATGCATTCTCTCCACTGTCCCATCAAGCAGAGATCAGAAAGTGAAGAAGTAGAAGAGAAGTGGAAAGAAGAGCGCACACTGTTGCCCCACCCTCCTCTCCAGCCAGGGGCGCAAGACTGAGCACAGCTTCTTAGAGCCATCCTGTCTTGCCTTTGCTTTACATCTTCCACTTCCATTTTAGCTTGGTCCGCAATTCTAACAGGTAAAGCCTTTGAAATGGAATGAAAACACCAAAATGAATGAGCTCTCGGTGGATCTTTGCTAATAGTGTAGCAGATTGCGAAGTTTCATTTTCATTTATAATAAATGTTTACTGCTACTAACAGGTAAACCACTGAATTTGCGATACCCTATTCTCTTAGGCAAGTTAAACTACACATCCACAGAGTGGATGTATCTTTTCACAGATACCCTAAAAGTATTAACTAACGCCCAACTCAATCCTTCTCAGCGAAATTATTTGCTATTTAATCTGCAGCAACTGTAGCTCACACTTAGTGCATCTCTGAAATGAGCCCAAACATTGTGCTTTAAACTTTTATCTCTAATCTTCAAAATGGCACTGTGAGGAAGGATATATTATGTGTATTTTGTTTTTATTTTTTAAAAAAGACACCAGGGGGGCCTGCCCATTAGCGCAGGTGTTTAAGTGCCTGCTGAAACAAAGCAGTCAGGCACAGGATGCTGTGGTTTGATCCCCCCATCCTCAAGCCAAACCAGACCTGCCCTGAAGGAATCCTGATTGCCCCCCTCAAAGAAATAAAAAATACACCAGGGCTTATGTAGGTTAAATAATTTGCCCACAATCATTCAGCTAACAAGTGGTAGAGCTGAAATTTTAATAAAAGTCGTGTAGCTCCACAAATTTACTGAATTGTAAATTCATTCATTAAGTACAAGTTTCTTATGTACCAAAAAATGGTAAACTATTATTGGAAAATTTGAAAGCCTTTTCTTCCCCTTGTTTGCTCTTAATCATTCCTTAATATTTTAATAGTCATTAAAAGACTATAAAATTCACAGACTATTAAATTCAAAACCAAAGCTTTAATACAAGTACATTCTCCTGTCTTGACTCAAGTGGGTTTAAATATGTGGTTGCTGAAAGCATTTTTTATTTCTTGTATTAAATCTTTTCAATATTCATCTGAATACAGGAAGAATAAAGGGGAAAACTGAATCCACAAAGTCTGGTCTCAACTTCTAGCCCCATTGCTTCTTATCTTTGTGCCACTGGGCAAATTCTGATCAGTTTCCTCTGCTAACTTGGGAACCATGATAGTACTTAGGGGATTGTTTTGAAGATTAAGTGAGATAACATATAAAATGTACTCAGTGTGTTCATTTAGGTAAAACTGTTTTCACAATTCTTATGTTATCGTTTCCTAAGGAACACTAGCTCATCCTTCTCAGCTACATTATACAATCTTACAGTCTGTTAGGAAAAAACAAAAATAAGGGCCAGGGAGATGGCTCAGTAGCATAAGTGCTTGCCTGGCAAACGCACGGGCTTGAGTTCAATCCCCGGTTCCACCATTAAAAAAACAAAAAGGTGAAGGAAAAAACAAAAAGCACAGTCAATTCAACAAAATGGGTGGAAGAAGAAGGCAGCTCCATAAGACAGAGAAAGATACTGAGTTTGTCATCTGTCCCTTTCTTCCTCAACTGCCAGACTTGCTGACAGACTCTGCACCCTGGATGGGATTGCCTAGCTGGTGCTGGTTTTGGAAAGCATTACACTTCATAAATTATTTCAAAAAGAACCATATCTCTTGTATGCTGATATATGAAATTATTTTTACTTTTCAAAACACAGCCACCATATATTTATTCACTGAACAAAGGACATTTAGTGTGGAAAGGAGAAATCACGGCCATTGTTAAAAGAGAATTCAAGCCAATTTTGCAGCCTAGGTCTCCATGTTGTTTTAAACGAGTATTTCAAATGTTGGCCAAATGAAAAGGTCAAGTGTACATCAATATAAAAGAACACAGAGGTTCTCATTATCCTGTAGTCTATTCTATCTGTTAGTGAGGCAAAAGTATGTTTAAAGAACATCTCCATATAATCAATTTCTTTACTTACAAATGTCATTCTAAATGGACATTTTACAGTTGATTAATTTTTGTCCCTTTTTCTCATATGCAAATACAAGATAAAACATGTACTTCTGGTAGATTTCCTTTCTGCTGATTAAACTGCTGATTTTTCTACATATCTGCTGGCTCCAGCTATAAACATAATTTTTGGAGCTATGCTCCTTAAATATATTCACCTTTTCTCCAAAATATTTAAGTGAACAATTAAACATCTGAATGTAGAAGGTAGAAAACATCATTATTCCCTTTGTCAAAAAGGAAAACACATTAAATATGTTGCATATACAAATATTCTCAATTAACATTTTAATTAAGGGTAACAAACAGTAATTAAACATATGACATTTTCATTAATTTCCTCGACTGTAAAGAGCCTGATGGAAGTGATTGCTAAATTTGATTCTAGTTAAATATTTCTCCCTATAGAAACAGCAGCCTCAAACAGCCCATGATCAGAAACCATTTCCTTTCATGAACTTACAGAGTTATAATATCATAACAGTAAATAAGCTTTCCAAGATAAGTTTCTCATTATTATGAATCTTATTCTCTTCATGTAGCATATCAGCAATAGTGTGCCATAACTGTGAGTTTCAGGGCACTTGCATATACTCACACAAAAACATAGGGCTAAAGTACTAGAAGGCTTATTTGACAATTAAAGACTCATGCATGACCATTAAGTTCAAATAAAATAATTTACCAACCTCAGCAACCCAATTCCACGGCATCCAGGTTTTATATTATTGTGGAGATCAGTAATACATGTCTCTGATTTTGTAACACACCAGAGGTACCTAATTGTATCAAGGCCCATCATTAATTTCTTAAAGCAAAAGTAGATATTCCCTTTAACTTTTCAAACTAACATTGGCTATTCCATATTTAGAAGCTGACTGAGGAGAAAGGATGAAAAATGGTGGCCTAAGACATTACCAGTTGTTGAGTTATCAAGAAAATGGAACAAACCCCACTCTGAGGGTTGCCAGATTTAGCAGCACATAAACACACATATATATACACACACACACACACACACACTCTCTCTCTCTCTCTCTCTCTCTCTCTCTTTCTTATGTTTGTGTCTTTCCTAAATTTTATGAAACATAATTTACTAAAGGACTAGTCAATGTTTATTGGAATTTTAATTGGCATTCCATATTTTATGGCAAAACTACTTAACAAGCAGTGTCACGTGGAGAACATTCTCTTAGTATCTGTTGCACTGTGACAAATAGCAAAAAGGAAGGCTTTATGGCAGGAGATGCTCTGGGCCTCTCCAGGGCTTTGGTATGGTACAAAAATGAGTTCCAAGCAAACTCAAGACAGCACATCTGGGAGACAAACACTCTGTTGCCAACCGTGGTAAGTACAAATCATATGTACAATTTAAAAAATCATTGATCTGTTATTTAATCTGATCTAATGTCATTGTCTGCAAACTGTAATAGCTAGGTCTCACAGGACTATGAATTTCTCAGCCGCATGTTGTCATTGGGAATAATGTCCAAAAGATGTACAGGGCCTTGGAAGACCTAACACACAATGAGGAGGTGGTATTCTGACACTGAAGACAGTGCTGTAGACAACAGTGGCTGTATGTATGTATGTATGTATGTATTTGGTACAGGATCTTGCTACACAGCTCAGATTCACAGTGTTCCTCCCATTTCAGCCTCACCAGCCCTGGGATTGCAGGCATGCACCACCACACCTTGTTTTGGTGCCAGCATAGCGTACAGTCCCAGGGCTCAAACCCAGGTCCTTGCACTTGCCAGGCTGGTGCTTAGACCACCGAGCTATCTTCCCAGCCCTCTATCTATGTATTCTTTTCTAAAATTTTTCTTAGAACTTAATAGAATATGAAATAAAAGTCATTAAAAATTAACAATGAAAATTTTGCAGGGAAATCTCTGGGAGAATGTAGTCCACAGAAACACAGCTTGAAGAAACTCATAACTGCTCTCCAGTACAAAAGTAAACTTCAGACAAAAGGATGGAGAACACAAGGCTCAGGATGGTAAGAGCAAGGAGACAGAAAGATGAAGGGCTAAAAAGCTGGGACAGAGAGGACAAATGGCAACAATTAGAGGTGCACATGATCCTGCCCAGCTGAGAATTCCAAAAGACAGGATGATCAGAACATATAGACTTCTTGGAATCTTGTGGCTTAATCTGCAGGAAATTAAATATTCTTGTTAATTGTGCAGCTAGTTCCCCAGAGAGAAGCACCTGACCCAGTAGGGCACAACAAGGGCTACTATTTGCCACCTTTTCAAAAGCATTATGTTCACCTCTAGATACTCAAACATCCCATTATAATTTGGAGTCCACACATGTTAGAGGAACTGTCTACACCACCCCAGTTCTGCGTTCTGACATCTCTTAGGAGGACCTTTTGTGGCCTGAAAGAGGGCCTCTGCACTGCTGCAGTGCTTGCCAAAAAGAGCTGTAGATTTTCTTCTCTGCCTTGGACAAGTCTCCCTCTGGTGCTACCCACTGCTCCTATCAGGGCACCGACTCAGCATCTACCCAGTATACTCCAAGCCACTTTTGCACATTTTTCCAGCTGGGTTCTAAGGACTTCTTTATAGAAGTTTGTATTAACTAATAAACTTAATTTTCTGTTTTCTCCTTTTATCCATAATGTCTGACATTTATAAATCTATACATTAGCATAGATTTTTATGCTCTTTATTCAGAGAAAGCATATCAGAGCTTCGCATATTACTGATATCCCAAATGTAGTTCTAAAAGTGGTGAAGTGAATACAAGATGTTGTGCTAAGCCAATTATGCCACCCAAAGAAAAATGTTGCATGATCCCACTCACATGTGAAACTCAAAAGAAAAATTCAAACACACAGGATATTTTGTTGTTCAAAGACATAATATGCCTACAATTGGCTATTGTGGAACTGAAGGCCAACATGCTATTGTGGCCCACTTGGATGATGGTTCACGGACTGGTATCATGGTAGAAAATTTCTGGAGATACAAAGTTCTGGTTCTCTCTCTTTTTTGATTCAGATCAAATGCACCCAAATCTGTACTTTAACACGATCCTCATAAATGGCATGTATATATAAAAATAAAGTCTGCAAAGCCCTGACCTTTGTCACACCATGCATGAAATAACTATAAGAAATATCTCTCAAATAACTGCGAGAGAAGAGCCAGTTGAAGAATTCCTAGTTCTTCTCGTTTTTCCACTGAAGTACTTTAAGAGATCAATTCCTCTAGAGGATATAAGCATTGTAAATATTTATGCACCCAACACTGGAACATTTAAATACATAAGACAGATATTAATAGACATGTAGGATGAAACAGCAATATGCCAGAGAGGAAACTTCAATACCTAACTTCAACAATGGATAGACCAGCTAAACAGAAAATTAATAAGAAGTAGCCGAGGGTATGAAGAAAGAGATGCCTTATACATGGTTGGGAAAAATGTAGATTGATGCAGCCACTGTAGAAAACACTGTGGAGATTTCTAAATAAGTTTTAAAATAGAAAACAAACTATCTTCTAATGACATCTGCATTTGCATGTTCAATGAAACATTGTCCACAGTAGCCAAGAATGTATAAAGAAACTGATACATAATTTTTCAGCCCTAAAACAGAATTATATTTTGTCATTTACCACAACACAAATTGACCAGGAGGCCATTATGCTCTATCTTAGTCACTTTCTTGGTGCTGGGCAAAATACCTGATATGTACAATTTAAAGTAGCAAATTCCTGCTCATAGTTTGTAGAGCTTTCAGGCTGTAGTCTCCTAGTTCCAAGGCAGGGCACTATGGTAGAGGACAAAGAGCTCATAGCAAGACAAGCAGGAGGCATCAGCAATCAAGACGGAAGAATTAAAAAATAAATAAATAAATTTTATATATATATATATATGCCATGCTTACAGTGACCCACCTCTTTCCACCAGGCTTCACCTCCCAAATTCATACCCAGCTACTCTAAACCCATTAGTGGTCTCATCCAGTATCACACACCCATGATCCAGTCACCTCCCAGTAGCCCTGCCTAAGAGTACATGAGGCTTTGAAGGCACTTCTAGATAATATGCTTGATCCTACTTATACATGAAATCTAAAAAAGAAAAAGTCAAATAGACAGCAAGAGAGTTATACAGTGGTTACTAGGATTGCCTGGAGGGAGATGAAGATGTGTAGGTCAGAGAATATGAAATAAGAGACAGACAACATGATCAAAACCTATGGGAATTGCTGAAGTTGAAAAAAAATTACCATAAAGAAATACAATATGTCTTAATATCCCCCAAGATATTCCTCTTTACATCAAACACACTTAGCCCACCATTCTTGTCACTTTCTGAAAGTCCTCCATTGTTATGGTTTGTGTCTAGTTGTTACCCAAAACCTCATGCAGTCATTGGAGCCAGCTTCTAGAGTTTGTGATTAATTCATGGTCCAGTGCTGGGATTATAGGTGTGGGTGCTATACCCACCTTGGGGTAGACAGCCTGAATACAATATGGGGAAGGGAGAGAGGCTTGCTAGCTACCTCAGCCACTGCCTCTCCCTCTACGGTCTGCTGTTTTCTACCACCATGAGCTGCTGCCCTCTGTCAGAAGCTAGCTGAATATGAACTGAAACCTCCACTAACTATGAGCTAAATAAACCTTTCCTTCCTTATTTGGGGTGTTGGGTATTTTATCCCAGAAACAAAAGAAAAGTAACTGAGACATCCCCTTGGAGGATTAACTAATGGGTCAACGTGTAACACAGAGTTGAACTGAACCAGCCTGGTGCTGGGTGTGGAAGGCCCACCTGAGTATTGTTGCCAACGACATAAAAAGAGAACTCAAGTAAAGATGGTGTGCTGTTGATTCTCTAAAAGAAATTTGTCATGCTGGTTTTCCTGAGATGAACTCAACTGTTCTCATGATCAAAGGAGCTCAGGTTCTCACTATCACTGAGGATGGCTGAAGATCTCTTTGGGGGAGTTTTGGTCCTTACTTCGAGTCACTTCCTGGCACCAGTACAGATTACTTAGTCTGCTGGCACAGATCGTTGATCCCACTGGTACAAACTTTCTAGTTTCCACCACTTTGCACTCTCCCAGTGAAGATCCTTGAAACAGACTTTCATGAGACATTGCCATGGGCTCTAGGCTTGTGCAGGACATTGTTGTGGGATCCAGACCCTCAGCTGGATTCTTTGAGTCTCTAGTATATGGAAAGATCTTCTGTACTCTTTTGTATTTGACTCTTTGGGTGAATATCATAAAATAATCTTATAAGTTATGCATCCTGTATTAAAGCTTTTCCCTTGTAGACCTTTACTGCAACAGCCACTTTCATAGGTGTCCTTAGCTGTGCTGCAATGGCTATCTCAATGTCCAGAACAGACTCAAAACATTTACTTTCTATGGTCATTTGGACTTTAAGAAAAAGCTCGAGGTTGCACAGTGCCAGATCTGGTGAATGAGGTGGATGAGAACACACTGGAATGTTCTTAGTTGACACAAATAACTGACAACTTTTTAAAACAATTTGGAACATTTATGCAGGCATGAAGTTGCTGGTAAAAGGACTGCCAGAGCTGCTTCAGAAGAGGCCAGAACAGGGTAAGTGTGTTCACACTATGAGAGACTATTTTGAGGGAGATCAATGGCAATATGACTTTTACCATAGTAATTTTTTTTCAGCCTCCCCACCGCTGGGATTACAGGTGTGCACCACCATGCCCAGTCTCAGCGGCCTGCTCAGCACACCTAGGGGTGGAGCCGGCACTGCATGTGATGCCGGCGATCCAACCCCACTCCCCGCGCTTGCCTAAGCAGGTACTTAGTCCACTGAGTTATCTCGCCAGCCCGATTTTTCTTCTTTTTAATTTAAACAATTAATATATTTTTTTATTAAGCCATGAATACAGGTTGAACAAGCGTAGTGGTCTAATGTCCACCATGGGGACTATAGATAATACTATCAATGTTAGATGAATAGATTTTAGCTCTTCTTTCCACAAAAAACAAAAAAAAAATTATGTGAGATGAGAGATATGTTCACTTATTTCACTACAGTAAAGATGATAGATAGATAGATAGATAGATAGATAGATAGATAGATAGGGCTTAACATTATGCTACAAATCTTCACCAAGAAAGAGAGGAAGTGAAGGGGTAGGGGAAGTAAAAAGAAGGAATATGTACCAAGACCTAACACAATATTGAATGTAATTATTATGTACGATACACATGTACTAATAATTTTTAAAACATTAGGCTGTGTATCATAAAGATAAATAATAACATGTATCTAAAATTTAAAATTAGGGCTGGGGAGACAGCTCAGCAGCATAAGCACCTGACTGGCATGCACAAGGTCATGAGTTCAATCCCCGGTACCACAAAATAAATAAATTAATTAATTAATTATATATGAAGTAAAGTCTTTTCATTCCCTCAGTGAAATAGGAAAGAACACAGACATAAAATGAAAGGCTCAGGTGAGAGAAAACAATTCATATTTCAGATATAACTTCTGAAAAATCTTTATCTAGCATTGGAAATGACTTGGGAAGCACAAAGGTCCCTGAAGCCAGGGAGTGGACCAGGATTGCATGGGTATGTAAGAGTCCTCCACTGCAGCGGGAGCCACCAAGAACCAGGCAAAAAAGAACACAAAGGCAGTAGGTGGCAATGTCTCAATAGGAAAGAACTACAAATGTAAATCAAAGGTCTAGCAGTTCTCTTCTCGCCAGTATTGGCACACCAGACTGGTCCTAGCACCCCACCCCTTTCATTCAACAACAGCCATTATAAACAGTAACTATTATTTGTACCCACTCTGCAAATGGAGTAACTGCAAAACCAGAAAGATTGCAAACTCATCCAAAACACACTCCTGAAAATGATGACACAGTATAGTCTCATCACAGAGTGTGGACTCAGTCATCCCCAGTTTTCTCTTTGGTTGGTTTCACAATGTCCAGAATTATCTGTTCCCTCAGATGTGCCTGCATGCTCATGTCTGAAGTAGGCAAGTCCTGCACCCAAAAACAATGGCCTTTTCCATGAGTTTGCCACTGTGAACTGCTGTCTTAAAGTGTGGTGATTTGCCCAATTCACATGTGGCATACATAACAATTAACATCAAGAGGGCCAGCCAAATAGCTCAGAAGAATTAAAGCACCTTCAAGCAGGCACAGGATCTGGGGTTTCAATCCCCAGGCCTACCGTGCTGGCCCCGGCCCCCCAGCAACTAAGATTGGGCGAGGTGGCGCTTGCCTGTGATGCCAGCTCTTGGGAGGCTGTAAATGGTAGATCACTATGAGCCTGATGTAGTAGTGAGACCCTGAACACCTTGTACACCCTTCCCTAAAAAATACAGAAAGAAAGAAGAAAAAAAAAACCCATCAAGTTTTGGCAAAAATGAAGCAGTTTTCTTTTCTTGGAAAAAAGACATTCTGGCATTGCTACACGTGCTGCCACCTGGTTCCTTGAGGAGTTCAGGAGGGCCAGTGGGAATTGAGGTTTCCTCGGGAAAGCACGTGGGACTCCATTCCAGGGTGGCCTCTCTGCCTAGCCCAGAGAGTCCATTTCTTGTCTTAAGCCTGTGCTATCCCAGATCCTTCTCCACACTTGGTCTCCCTAGAGAAAGGTCACATCTTATGCCTTTCTCTGATACACTCAGCCATTCACAGATTCTGCTTGCCCCTGCATCTAAGAACCAACCACTTCTGGCAAATCTTCCACTTTCATGTATAAAGTGATTTATCTCTCCTCCAGATCTCTTACATGCAATTTTATCTTTTATCTAAAGATCTTTTATCTCTTCTAAGGATTTACTTAAATAATGAAAGAAAAACACCCCAAAACATGGAATCATGGAAGGTTGAAAAATCAAAGATATTTTCAAGTCTGCATCAGGTGACCTACAGGTGTCCAGGCACACTGCAAGTCAAGTCTGTCCTCTGCTGATTGCCAAACAGCCCTTGAGTCTCCAAGTTCATGGCTCTCTCCTGGGCTTTTAAGAACTATACATAGGCGCTTAGTAAAATTTCAGCAAGTGTATTTATAGAGAATCTCAGAGCAAAGACTCTTCAGTGTGATACAAAGGCTACAAGGCACATAAGAAAAAGCTGCTTTCCATTTAGTTTACAGAGTATAACTCTAAAGAAGGGATATTATTTATCTTGAGAGGTTTTTATAAAGCCAGATGCTATAATTTTATTTTCTTGGTGATATTAAATGTAAATTGCATTTCATATTCTGAAGTTTTATAGGCGTCTCTCTTTATACTCCAAGTCTTTAAATTCTGTCTTTGAAATAAAAAAATAACTTATAATATTAGATGTTCCTGGGCCATTAAAGTTACCCTGACTTTTTCTCACTTGCTAATCATTGAATTTTCAAGTTTATTTTTAATCTTGAACTGAGAGAAGCTGCTATCTCGCCTCTACTTCCTGTCACCTCAGGAAAGAGTGAACAGAAATGTATAGAAGCCACAAGAACAGGGCTCGCTGGCAGGAGACATGCAGGAGGAAGGCAAGAGCAGAACTGATGTTTTAGTTATTCAGACCTAAGTTCCTGTGCAGGGTTTACCACTATCTGGGTAGAAAATGAATTGATTGCAAGTTAGTACTTACTTTGAAGGAACTGGGTTAAAGGTATAAAGATAAAGCACCTGACACAACAAAAAAAACACAAAATATGGCAAAGATGATGATACAGTAAAGATGACAAAAGCAAATGGTACTACAAAGCAGGCTGAATGTCATAAGACACACACACCAGAAAAAAAAAGAAAAAACAGTAGGCATGGTTTATCCTAACATCTAAATATGAGTGTAGCAACAGAGACACTCTACAAACCTGGTAATTATTTCTTCCTGCTTGGAAAGACCCTTGAGCTGGACTGTAAATTCCACAGGAATCCAGAAACTAGCTGATTTCACTTCAGTTTATCTCCATATTCGCACTCCACAGTAATCAGTAACTGATCCCACAGGCAAGTCAGCTCGAAGTGCCCTTAGGTGGCTTCTTCCTTAGCAAATTTCCTTTGAGCTCTTTTTACAAATGGGTGCAGGTATTATGAGCCAGAAATGACTTCATTAAATTAGAAGCACATCTTATGACACTTGGAGAAAACAATTAAAAGAACCCTAAGGAAATTTACCAAGAAGAAAAATCGTGAATAAAATTGTTTTTCAGACACGTGTCATAGAACTAAAGATCCACTGCTGCGTGCTACTTACATTCTTAACAATTTGGAGCCACTATTTGTCAGTGAAAATTAAATTATGGGCATTTCATTCATAGAATAACAAATTACTTGCTGTTATTTGCAAGAAGCACAAAGATCTCCTAAAAGCTTTTGGGCTTCTTAAGGCAGTTCACACCCTCCTAATTTTCTCAATGTGAACATCAAGCCACATTAATCACAAGACCATAAGCCACTTACTTAAAGGGTCTATTACATAAAAGGTCGCACAACCTGCTGTGAAATCCTGTATCTTTAGCGTTTGGATCACTTGGGACATTGAGAGGAAGGACTCATTAATGAAGTGTGAGGCTCACTTTATTTATAGTCCTTGGTAAAGACATATTTCATGGCTATTAGAAGCACTTCTGCAGGCAAGAAGTTATATCTAATCCAAGTGCTATGCAAACCTAAGTCCAATCATGGTGTCCCTGGAAGTCACAAATATTGTTAAAAGAGAAATCCATTGTCTAAGAAAACTGATAGCAGAGGGACTGTGAGAATAGAGGAGGAGACTCAATCCAGGTCACAGCTGGAGCCTAGATAGGAAGAATACGTGCTGAGTTAGGCTGTAGATTGGTTTATAAATTTGGTGTAATTTGAGACAGTTCGTTCAGATGCCTTCTATTTTTTTCTGTGAAGTAGTAGAAAAATTTATTGATATAGGGTACTGGAAGAGTGGTAATCTGAAGGAGTCACTGTGCAATACAGCACAGCAAGTTAATCTAGAAATACAAGACTCCCAGGTAATTTGAGGTTAATTGAAAGGAGCCTCGAACTTTTCAATCCATTTCTGCCCCTTTCACCTACTACATTGGATTCTTGAAGGGACTCCTTCATTTTGTGTCACCAGCACCTCAATATTATTTAAATTCAATTAAATTTGACAATTACCCTAATTGCATGAACATATACAAATATGAGGTAAATACTACAGTAATTCAAGTTTGCAAAGCAAAATTGATGTAACAGTGAAGACCAATACATGCAAAAAGAAAACCTAAAGCCTAGACTCTGCACTGGGCCAGTGGCACAGTGGAGCTGAGGCCCAGGTGCAGGAGACCCAGGAACACAGATGATAATGACCAGATGACTGCCTGTCACCTCTACTCACATTACCTTGAGGGAAGCAGGGATCCAGAAATGAAACCAAGTCAATAGTGAATTAGCAGCAATACCACAACCCCACCGATCACTGTTTCTATAAGGATATTATGCTTGGTAGCCTGGTGTCTGGAAGCTTTAATGAAAATCCATCATCTGAATGACCCAGATTTCCAGTTTTGCAAAGTCTATGGAACTTGGGCAGAAAAACAATAGAGCATGCCTAATTCCCTTTGTCTGGACCCAGATCCTATCCCCATCTGCAGTGCCCTCTATTTTCCTGCTGCTACCATCCCACCGCCTGAGCCTCCAAACAGTTCAAATTACTTCCTGGGTCATCTGTCCTTAAGTTCCAAGCTCTGTAATAGATGTCTTTCTCCCAGGAACACTTCTCACCTGTCACAACTCCTACTCAGGTGTTTCCTTTGCTACAAAGCCCATCTTGTCCGTCTGCCACAATAGAGGAGTCCACCTTTAGGCATGAAAGAAGGGACACTTAATTTAACCTTTGCTCCTCATGACTAAAAAGATACCAGCACCTTGTAGATACTCAATGCATGTTTGCTGAATTGGGTTTTCCTGTTGATCTACTTCATAGACAAATGACAACCTATTAAGTATCAATTCAGTTTGACATTTCCTTTTTCCAACTCATGGGTGAAATCCTTTTTAAACTGGCTTAAAGATCAGATATTATATATGTATCTCTGGAGGTTGGGTAAAACTTCTGATATATAGAAATAATTTAAATGCATACTGATTGCTTTGTTCAATCAGTTTTTAAATGAAACAACTTAGAAATATTAATGATTAATAATGATTTAGAGAAGTATTAAATATTTGAAAAGATAGGGAGAGGACACGGAGGTAAGACTGATCTTCTGGGTGTAGGAATATTACAATTTGAAGCACCGCTCAAAGTTTGAAGAAGGCAGCTTTACAATAAGTAAGTGAGAGTATTACTTTACACAGCAGGAGGTAAACATGATACTCTTTATTCTGAGAACTGGTGCAGACTTAAAAATATAAGTAGGCCCCAAGAAGGACTGAGCTGCAATCTCAGATGATGGTTCCAACATGTCATTGAGTAGAAATTAGAGCTATTTACATTGTCAGCAGGGCACACCCCACCCACACTTACCCACGAAGTGCTGCTACCATCTTTGTCATAGCTGTGGTACTGAGAAGCATACATCTAGTGTGGTCTGATCTAACTCAGCATGGCATTTCTGGTGCTTTTATAGCCTCTAAAATCATAGCCCTGTTGTTTGGGGAAATTTGCTTTCTTGAAACAGGATGTAGTTTTTCCTTTGACTCAGCCTACATAACTTAAATGTCATCAATCATTAAAAATGAAATATCTTCAAAGCAGGTACCTCATTGCAAAGGTACATGAGAGAGGAAAGGAGGGAATGCTCTTTCTAAATCACATGTGCTTGGAATGGGAAAAGCTGAGCTACCAATTGAACTGAAACAGATATTTGGTATGATGAACTGTATTGAACCATGTAGGTGGTAAAAGGAAAAAGTCAGTAAATGATATTAGAAAACAAATGTCAAGTTTGATTCACAAAAGTTTTGTTCATAAGTTCTACTATGTAGAGAGCTCAAAAATCCACTTAATAAACATAATACTTATAAAACATGCATCCAAACAAGCTGGAAACCATGTCAACATTATTTAAGAAAGTAGAGAAAGAATGATGTTAGTCTTATCCTTCTCAGGTTTGTTTGACTTTATATGTACAAGAGTCTGTGCTCTTGCAAGAAAATCAAAGAATCTCTTAGCTTGATAACATAGGAAGCAAGAGAAAGTTGAGCTGCTGGCTCATTGCAGAAGAGGAGGATGGTAGGCAACTGGGGATTTTCCTGTCAGTTGAGTAATGTTTTAGAATCCCAGTATCTATTTTTATAAGACAGGTTTTAATTCTTTCAGAGGTTACTTATGTTTATATAGTTTTCATGTCATGAAAGAAATTTCTTAGAAAAAGAACCATTTGCTAAGTTCCCATACTACTGACATGCATATCTCAGGAAGCCTGTGAAG
Organism: Octomys mimax; assembly: GCA_002564305.1. NCBI lineage: Eukaryota > Metazoa > Chordata > Mammalia > Rodentia > Octodontidae > Octomys > Octomys mimax. The sequence continues at coordinate 2,049 of NDGM010942771.1, read as the reverse complement.
TGTGCTCATAAAAAATGATAATTTGTCTTAATATGAAAGATATTTCTTCCAGAATGTAAAAAATATTGAAGTCCTTCTTTGCCTGATGCTAAAGAAGCCATAAAGAAAAGAAAAAGTATATACATCTGAAGGTCTAATACAAAGACATTGAAGAAATTCTTGGCAGAAAGAGATTGGTAGTAACCAAATTTTTTTAAAAAGTGCAAAAGCATTAAAGACAGAGGATGTACAGGGGAGCTGTATTTTTGTCACTCGGTAGAACTCTACCTGCTCTCCTAGCACTAGACCAGAACAGCAGCCCACCTCTGCTCCAGTCACTGGAGAACCCAATGCCAACGCTGGGCATGAGCTGTGGCTGCAAGAGCTTAGCCTCATTAGCCAGCCCAAGTGGGTCCTTCAGTTCCCCATCATTATCTATAGCCCAGGCTTAGGACTTGGAAAACTTATGACTTGTCAACCATTCAGAAAAGTCATAAGTAAAGAATAAAGGGCAATAGATGCAAAGCTTGAGTCTAGAACAATCTATCCTGGGGTGCACCGTCAGTCTCCTCTGCTTACCCTATGTGATGAGACAAAGGCTAGAAGCTGGCTTTGCTATTTCCCTGCATAACCAATACCTGAAAGAGCAGAGGAGTGGCAGGGCTTGAAGCACCAGTGACCTAACATTTGGTCGGCCACAGTGAGGCATTACACTAAATAACCTACACCAGAAAAATCAGAACTAATGAAAAAGAGAAATAAAGTAAAATCAAGCAAGCTAGATGTCATCAAAGAGAGAACAGACAATATTGCTAACATGAAGCAGTAAGAAAGAGTTCTCAGAAAAACATAATATGAAAACAAAGCTGAAACAACACCACAGATAAGTAAGGGAGTGGACACAAAGAATGATGAAGTAAAGTGAAGATCTAGGAATTCTCCCTAAAACACTAGGAAAGGAAAAGAATGTAATGTATAATAGTTAAGATATGAAGAATATACAAGAGATTCTTTGTGGGGAGGGTACAGGGTCTCACTGTGCAGCTCAGACTTCTAGTAATCCTCCGGTCTCAGCCTCTGTCCCAGTGCTGGGATTACAGGTAGAAGTTTTGGTGGCTGGCATAGCCTTCCTGGGGTTCTGGGGCTGGCATGGCATACAGTGCCAGGGATGGAACCCAGGTCTTTGCACTTGCCAAGCAGGCACTTAGACTTCCAAGCTATCTCCCCAGCACCAAGAGATATCTTTTTAACCAGCGTTTCAAAGAAGAAGTACCTGCTTTGGCAAGCACAAGGGACCAGGCTTTGATTCCTGGTCCCACATGCCGTGCCAGCCCTGGCTCCAGGACACTCTGAGCCAGCAAACTAGTCAGTCGTAGTGGTGCATAGCCTATAATCCTAGCACTAGGGAGGCTGAAAACAAGAGGATCACTAGGAGTCCAAACTGTTCAGTGAGACCCTGTACCAAATATATAAAATGAAAAAACAAAACAAAACAAGGAAGAGAAAGATGGAAGAAAACAGCAGAGGAAACATTTACTAAAACTTTCTAAAAATTAAAGAAAGATGAAAAGTCATAGGTTAAAAGTCTAGAAAAGGGGAAGGAAGGAAGGAAGGAAGGAAGGAAGGAAAGAAGGAAGGACAAAAGAAGAGGGAGGAAGTGGAAATGAGAAGCAGGGGAGACAATACATAAAAGGGAAAGACAAAATGAAAGTGAGAGGAAAGCAAAAGGAAGAAGAAAAGAAAAGCAAATAAAAAGGAGGTCGATCATACATAAAATAATCAAGGACACATATTCTATACTAGAAGTGCTTACATTTTTGGTACCATGAAACTAGCAGATTGATGAATCTGATGGACTCATTCTAAAACACAGTTTTTAAATGTATAACACAAATTACATGTAATTACAAATAAAACCATCTATAATAACATGATACAATATATAAAATGAGTTTGATATAATAATTTGTATTATCCTTTGCTAATCAACAAGATTTAGCTGAAGGCCTAATGAGCTTTGTCATTTTGAAAAGCCAAGCCAACCTGCACGAGTATGTAGCACAAAAAAAA
>NDGM010942711.1:0-11380 GCA_002564305.1 Octomys mimax | reverse complement strand
AAAAAAAGACTTGAGAACCACCGCTGGCAGGGACTGTGGCTGCTGAAGATCTCTCTCCTGCTGTGCTGGGAGCGAGGAGCAGGAGGAGGAGGAGGCGGGGAGCTGCCCTATACCTTCTCCTCCTGCCACGGAGCTGCTGCCGTGGCTGCGCCCAGGCTGCGCAGGGAGCCACAGGGCCAGACAGCCGGGAACAACGGAAGAGGCCTGGCCTACCCTGACTTCACACACGGGCGTCTCTCTGGAGAGCCCTTCCTCAGCCCGTGTCAGCCTCTTCCCAGCCAACATGAAAGGCAGATGACCCCACACAGGTCCTTCAAGAGCCTTTAGTTCATGGAGAGCAGTGCGGAACAGCCCCACCCTGCAGGAATCCCCACTTGCGGGCAGCATTCACGAGCAATACGACCTTGCGCCCACTCCACCCCTCGCTTCTGCCTCCGGTGAGGATCGTCCCCCTAACTGTGGTAGGTTCGCACTGCAGCTGCCTCGACTTCCCACTGGGGTCCCAAGCATGACGATCTCAAAACATTGGCGCCCTTAGCGTGTTCCCTTCTCGGGATGACAAGACTTCATTTCTGAGTGCTGACCATAATGCAGGTGCTGTAGCAAGCATCTACTCACTGGTTCCAAGGGAAGAGTTGCTATGGAGCAGGACACCCAGGCCAGAGTATTTGGATACCATGCCCAAGGCCACTGAGCTGGGGCCAGCAGGGCAGAGCTGGCCGGGTCTGCATCCTGACTGTCACCTCGCCGGCAATGTGACGCCCCCCTCTGCAGCTTCTAGGTGCTTTGGGCAGGCTTTGTGGTCCTGGATGTTTCTAGAGCGCATCTGTACGCTTGTCAGTGAGTGCCATGCTCTTATGATGCGCGCTGCTTCATGGAGGCGAGCGGGAGCACACCACACCAGGCACTGGGAGCAGAGGCCAGATAAACAGCCTGTAGCTCTAAGTTAGCCCGGAGGCTACAGGCACCGAAGCTGGTGAGGAGCCTGGACTTGCCTTCACAGTGAAGTCTTGGTGCCTTCATGGAGCTGGGGTCCTGCGGACTCCCCTGCCATCCCATGCCTAGGCCCAATGCCAGACCAGGCCAACTGCAACCCTGGCGGAGTGGGTCATACACTGGGATTCTGAAAAACTTCCTTTTGTGGCCAAGGTAGAGAGCCAGTGCCTGAGTGTTCTAGCATCTATCTTACATCTTTCCCCTAGTGACCCCACGGAGCAAATGCTAAGTATTCACCTTAAAATATTCAAGGCTGGGGGTGGGACTCTCCTGAGACACTGGACCCTATTACCACCTTAAGCGGAACAAAGCTGAGGACTGAAAGGAGTTAGGCCAAGCCTTGGTCAGCACTCACTGAACCTGCCTTAAGCACAGAGCTCTCCAGGCGGGTCTGCAAGTCTCCATCACCACAGGGGAGGAGATCCAAGACAGTAGTGACGCCCATCCCACAGGTAGAATCTTCCTGCGCAGCTCCTGCACCTCAGCCTTTAGAAAGGGCCTTGGCAAAAGGTAGAAAGATCCAGATTTTTGAGAAATGTGAAAGCTTTCTGTGACTATGGCAATAGCCACACAGGAACAAGTGACAACTGCTCGATCTTTCTTCTGAAGAACCAACAGATACAGCCCAAGGCCAGGAGCTGGTTGGTCACGGCCAGTGCTGGCTAACACAGTTGAGAGGAAACCTGAGGGATCTGCCCATCATCTTTTTGTTCAGTCTCGCTTTCCAGGCTTTCTGTTTAAGGAAAAGCTTTTGCATTTATATATGAGGCGAGGCTTACGTGAGGTAATACTTGAGTTTTACCTCACGTAAGCCTCGCCTCATATACTCAAGTACCCTATGTATGTGAGCCTGGGCCTAGCCAGGGCAGGAATCGGGCTTCTCTCCCTTTCAAAGGTCAGCTCTGCAGCCCAGATCCCAACGCACACCACATTTCTGACCAGCTTCTGTGTCACCCTGCATTTGCTTTCTTGTCTCCTGGGCAACACAGCTCTTTAAAAAGGGGGAGCAGGGCGGGGTCCTCAGAGGGAACACTGGGAGGGTGAGCTCCAGCCAGCCAGCAACGCAGAGGGTGCCGCAGCTGCAAACACAGCGCTTCCCTTTGTCAGCTGCCTCTCCTCACGTGCCTCCTCCACGCTGTGAGCCTGATGCTTTTCGGCTGCGGGTCTGTTTCTCAAAGGCAGCCCCCTCCCCCACCACCCAGACAAGCCCTTCTTGCCCAGTGCTAGGTTACAGTCACCTCACAGAGCTGCCCGACCTCCTCTGCATGCGGCCGACCCTCAGCGCGGTCCCTCTGGCCTCGGCTCTCCCTGATAGCACCGCCGACCTTCCCTGCGTGTAGGCCCCTGCTAGCCCTAGCCGGTCCTCTATCCCACGCTCCTCTCGGGTCAGTGGCTTCTTCTCCTGCTGGCTTCCCGCTGAGGTGGACCAGCAGGAGGAGGCAGAGGCAGAGCCCAAGGGGTGCGGCTGCTCACCCTGGGCCCTCCAGCCCACCGGTGCCCTCCCCCACAGGCTTTCCTTAACTAGCCTGGGTTGCCATCTGCTTCTTGCTGGGGCCTGACCCACACAGGGCTGCCTCTGATTTATTCATCACCATGTACTTGGCAACTAGCAGAGTGCCTGGCATGTGGTGGGCACTCAATAAATATTTGTTGAATAAATGAATATAAAATGACTCAGAATCAAGATTTTAAAAATATCTTTTTTCTTCGCTGTAACTTTGTGTTTCCAAAAACATCTTGGATCAAGCTCCGCTACAGAAAACAGATGAAACGGCTGCTGAGACTGCGGGTGGGTGGGCAGAGCCACCAGCACAACCCTTCGCCATGGCGGCCCTAGAAACCTGGTGCACTGAGAGACCCATTCTGGGGACCGCTGTGTGGGCGGGTGTGGCATCTCACACGGGCTCTGCACGGGAGCTGCATGGCATCGGGAGTGCAGGGGAGCAAAGAGTGTCCAAATGGGTGCTCCAGGAGGACTCGGCTCAGCTGCCGAAGAACAACTCGAAGGTGCCCACAAGCCCACTAAGGCGGATTAAAATGCTCCTTGCTGCTGCTGTCCCGCGGCTCTGAGGCCAGCCAGAATACAACAGTCTCGGACCCGATGTGCGGAAGCCAGTACTGCCGATAAATGCACGTCATGCGAATGCCACTGCCCTGACTGCTCCTGCAGTAAACGGCTAAGGAGACAGGAAGTGCAGCAGACACCTGGGCTCACCGGGCAGCCCCGCCCAGAAAGGCAACGCTGGGGGCGGGTGGGGCAGGTCCGGCTGCCCACAGGTCCGGCCCTCAGACGGTGAGATCTGAGCTGCAACAGAGGGAGGGAAGTTCAGGACGGGCTCACCCTCCCCTCCGGCAAGAGGGGCCCGGAAGGCTCACTTCCGGGGCTGAGCGTGATCCCAACGGCAATTCCCATGGTTGGGCTTGTGTCCCCACCCGCAGGCCCAGGGTCAGGCCTGCTTCTCCTCCACACACTCAGAGAACAGATCCGCTGCTCCAAGCTGTGCGGAGGGGAATTCCCCAGCAGTCCACGCGGGGGAGAGCCGAGGCATCGCAGTAATCTTCTCTCTCTGGGGGAGGCCGGGCTGCATGAGCTTAGCAGGTGCCACACAGGGAGAGTCAGGCCCCAGGTTCTGGTAGCCTGGAAGCCTCCTCCCTCAGGCTGCGGGTTTTCCTGAAAACCTCTGTAACGGAGGCCCAGATGAGGGCGAGTACGCGCTGGCTGGCTGACGTCTCTAGGCTGGCCAGACCTCACGTCACCGTCTCTTCCACAGCTGTGAGATCTGCCTATGCTTCCTTTTCCCTGGAAGCAAGGAATCAGTAGAAACGAAGCAAAAGAGGAATAAAAGTGCCCAGACCTCGACATGAAGCCTGCCAGCTGCCCACAGGCATTGCCATACTTCAGGGCTGTCAGCTCCCCAGATCCCCTCAAGAAGCTGGTGGACAGAGTGAGGCCATGTGCTTGAGGTCAGAAAGCCAGAGAGGCTGGGAGCTGACCGGGTGAGCCTGGCCGAGAACCCCAGCCTGCTTTGCACAGGCGCACAAGGGGCTCTTTGCACCGAGGAAGGGTCTCTGCACGCCCATCCAGGGAGGCCCCTTCGCTGTGCATCATGGCCCCTTCGGATACCGTCCAGGTCCACTGGATGGGCTTGGAGGATTTCCCCAGGAGCTCCCAGTGTCTAGGCCAGCCTAGGCCAGCCTCTGGTCTCGCTTGGACTGCTGGCTCCTGGGGGCAGATGACCTCTTTCAGGTGTGTTGAGGCTGCCGTTCTGCCCATTATGGAAGGCACGCTTGGCAGCCCTGCTCTACCTACTACCAAGTGTCACCCGGAACCAGCAGGTGTACACACAATGGAGCCCAGCCTTGCCAAGCGTCCCCTAGGAGCCAACATCACTACGTGCTATCCTGATCACCCCACAGAGCAACACTGACGCAGACCGCCAGCTCCCACGGGCCTGAGCTACAAAAGACAGCACAGCCCAGAAGGGGGATTTCCCTGCTGACTTCTTACATGGGACCCAGGGTCCAAACAGAAAGGAACAGGAAGGACGAGTTAGCTAAGCCTTTTCTCCTGCTCCGTTCCCTTCCAGGGATGAGCTCAGCCTGCTCCCTCAGGAGAAACAAGGAAAACCGGAACTGACTGTTCTGCCCTTACTCACAGGCACCCCTGACCTGGAGGCTGTTGTGGGGGTGCTCCTGTGGTGGTGGTGGGAGCTGGCCAGGCAGGGTCTGCCCACTGCTGGGCAGTGCAGCATCGTGGCCAGGCACACTTTGGCCAAAAGCACAACTCTGGGCCAGAAACAAGTTCCCACAGGTGTCCTGGGCTGCCCAGGCCCTCAGGAAAGCAGCTCTGACCCCGGGACAACTACTCCAGCAGGCGAGAGTCTGTCTGGCTCAGCCCAGCACAGAGGCAAAGGTTGGCTCCAAGCAAAGAGCTGGAGAAGTACAGACACATCTGCTGCACTAGGCCAGAAGCAAGGCGGCTGGGCTTCTGCCTGCACTTTCTGCACACAGGAAAAGAGGACCCAGAATGTGGGCATGGGGCTGGACAGCCTGCACTGGAGCACCAAGGCCTGGGAGAGTAAGGGGCTGGGAAAAGCTGATTTCTGGAACAGGGAGAAAGGGGAAAACACTCCTGTTTTAAGGAACTTGGCATGACATTTTAAAGCAGCTGTAAGATTTTTTTGTTTTTTGGTACTGGGAATTGCACTCAGGACTCTGCACTTCTGCCATGAGGCTACCTCTTCGGCCAGTTATAAGATTCTGTACCAAAGAAAAACACTAGGCCTTTCCTCAGGGACCTTGTAGTGGAAGACACAGGCCTCACCTCCTAAATGGTGACTGTACAGCCTGATGTGTGACAGCTGCTTCCCAGAAATGTGCCATGGTCTGGTTTTGATTTGCAGAGGGGAGGTAGTAGGTGACAACACCTGGCAAAACAGGGCTGGCAACATGCAGTGACGCACATACTGTGTGTGCGTATGTGTGTGTGTGTGTTGTCAGCCCTGCTCTGAGATTGTTCTCTGCTTCTCCATGTAGGAAGAAGCCAGCCCAGGAAGTTGAGGAGGGCTGGGGAAAATTATCCTAGGCTAAACAATTAACAAACCAATCCACCTTAAATTCCTAAGAAAGGAAGCTCTAGTCCCCTGGTCTTCTTTTTTTTTCTGTATTTAGGGCAGAGTCTACAGGGTCTACAGGGTCTCACTACATAGATCGGACTCCTAGTAATCCACCTGTGTTCAGCCTCCCAAGAGCTGGGATTGCAGGCATGTGCCACCATGCCCAGTCTCATTCACCTTCTCACTGTGCCCCAGGGGCAGGGCCTGCATGGCAGGCTGGGGATGGAACCCCAGCCACTGTGTTCTGCCTAAGCAGGTGCTTTAGTCCGCTGAGCTGGCCCTTGACTGTCATAGACTCTAGAGCTGGAAAAGCTCCTATGAGAGGACTGGAGTGTCCTGTTGTCTACCTTTTCTGATGTGTCCATCCACTGATGACACTAAGGCCACTAAGTGAACTGGCATGTCTCATCCCTTTCATGTGCAATCTAAATCTGCGTATTAAGGAATCGGCCGCATGCACTTCAGGTGGCGCACTCTTCTCCCGTAAGACGCCATCCACAGGAGTGTGTGGGCTCCTGGTCTGCTCTCCCAGCCCACCCTCCGACACAGCTCGACAGTCGGAACTGCACTTTGCAATCACCACAGTGCTAGGCCCTAGACTGGAGCTTTGTCTCCTGGGAATCAAAGCGGGTGTGTGATGCCCAGGCCCCAACGGTGCCCGTCGCTTCGCCTCCCCCATCACAGCTCCTCCTCCTCTGAACAGAGGAGCTGGGCGTCCTTGGAGAGCCCGCTGTCTCCCACCCTAGTCCTGTAGTCCTGATGGTTCAGCCTCATGGCCTGGTCCGCAGTGTGGGAGGCAATTCCTTGCCCTGGGTCACACGGCTGAGTCTGGCAACTGTTAGGTGAACGGGGCAGGCTCAGGAGATTCTGTCCTGGAGTTCTGGTGACATTATTAAGGAACAGCCGTTCTTTTTGCCTTGTATCTAGCTCTGCCAATGGCCAACTCTGCCATTCCTGGCAAGACTGGCCTGGGAATGAACTGAGGAAAGATCTGGGCAATGGCAAGACACAGCTGGGTCCCAGTGACATCTGTCAGGACCTAGAACTAAACATCTGCGAGCTTTGTTATTTGGCCAAAAAGAAAACTTCATTTCCACTTGTTAGAGCTGGAACTCTGACTTACAAACAATAGAGCTCTGAGGCACCACTGAACAAAGACAATCTTTCTAAGCATTTCCAAAGTATATCCCAGCTGGCCCTAGGGCTCAAGGTGAGCTCTCAATCGGTTTTCAACTCTGTCCAGATTTTGCAGTGAAAGGTGCAGACAGAAAGTTCTGGGCTGCGTCTGAGGTGCAGTCACTCAGGCAACGGTGCTGGTAGCTTAGGAGGTTGTACCCTACTCTTCATATGAAAAACTGGGCTACAAGATGGGTATTCAGGCTCTGCGGAGCCACAGGACAAATGTTCCTTCCCCAGTTTAAATCTGGAACTGTTTTGCATTACAAGGATTAAAGAAATATTTCAGACATTCTTGGCAAAGTGAGCTGCTCCAGGCCTTGCTTCAGACCCTCGGCCGTGTCAAAATTCTTCTCTAGTGAGCCAGCCAGCAGCAATGAAAACTGGCCTTTCCCCCTGCCAGCGGGGGCTGGGGTTGCACAAACTGCCTGCCTTGCCGAGGTGTGGGCGAGGCCAGTCCAAGGCAGGCACTGGCTCAGCTGAGGAAGGGGGGTCTGAGGAGGCAGAAGCCCTTGCTGGCCTGCCTGCCCTGGGGACGCACATCTGCAGCAGAGCAGCCAACCTGCGCCCACTCCCGCCTTTCACTAATCTGTCTTCCTCGGAGCGCCAGGACCTTCCCAGGGGCAGTGCCAACCCTGCTGGGTCCTCTCGGCCTCCTCTGATTCTGCTGCCACTGTGGACACTGTGGCCTTCAGCTCCGCCTACTGTACAGCCTGGGCAGCTTCTAAGCACCCCCAAGTACACACTCGCCCTCTCCCAGTCACTCCCTGCACAGCACCCAGCAGCCTTTGACAAGAGCACCTCGGATGAGGCTGCCTCCCTTGCCCTGGGACTGGCATTTCGTGGCCTCCTAGTGCCCTTAGGAAAAGGCCTACACCCTAAAATTAGCCGAGTGCTCTGAAGCATCAGGTGCTTGCCTTGCCCTCCAGGTTTGTGGTCCTCGTGTTCCATCTGACCGTGAGGCCTTCTTTCAGTTCTTTCTCACCACAGGGCCTTTGCTCACGCGGTTCTTGTGGCCTGCAAGGCCTCCTCCCTTATCTCTCAGGACGTGCGCTCTCCTCCCACATTCAGCATCCCTGCATGCACCCTGCTGGCCCTGCACTTAACACAGATGCAACTGCATGTCACTACAGACACACACGGTGACCGTCAGCTCCGCCAAAGAGGGCCAGGGCCTCGGAGGCTCAGCTCTGCGTGCTGGGCGCCTTTCAGAGCACTGGCCACAGCTGGGCGTGGGCACCGCCGGTGCTGGCACTGCACTCAACTCCATGGGAAGGAGCTCAGGGTACTGCTGCCACTGCAGTACAAAGAGTACGCGGAACATAGAAAACTCACCCAACTATTAACTGCAGAGCGCAGTTTCCAACCTCGGCTGAGCGGCCTGCGGTTCTCGTAAGCTTCTGTAGCAACAGGGAAGGTGCTCCAGCTGAACTCAGGGAATGAAAGAGCGGAAATCACCCTTCTCTACCCCTCTCTGTCCACGCGGCGGGTCCCTCCCTTTGCGTCCAGCTCTCGCCGGGCCCACTGCTCCTTGCACAATGTGGGGCCCCTCAAGGAATGGTCCCAGCTGCGCCCACATCAGCCTGCACTGCTTGGGGCCTCTGAGATTCCATGGGCGTGGCCTTGGATATCTGGGGCGTGACCTGGCTGCCCATGGGCGTGGCTTGGTTCTCTGTGGGCGTGGCCTCGCTTTCTAGGGCGTGGCCTCCACTCCAGGCTCCAAGCCCTTCGAACTTTGCTCTGTACCTGATCTGGGTATGACCTAAGCTTGAGCCCCAAGCCATAGCTCTCACCTCGTGTGCCTCCCCTCTGGGTGCTTCCTGCCTGACACCATCCGTCCTGGTCTCCCGACTCTGGCTTGGGCCTAGCACCTCAGACCACAGCTCCCTGCCTTCTGGGTCCAGCTTTTGCTTTAATCTGCGGCCTTGTGTGTCACTGGGTTGGTCAGAGGCAGCCCAACAAAAAATACACTGTCTTTTGGTAGAGATCTAAACTGTGCTCCAAAAGTCTCACGTTTAGAGGTGGTGCCTGCAAGGAAGGGGCGGATCACTGGGGCAAGATGATTTAGGAGGGTGTGTTCTTGTCCTGGCAGCTGCGAGGTGCAAAGCCTCCTCTGCCTGCCCTTCCCCAGGCGGCTCCGACATCACAGTCAGCTAAGCATGGAACCCACTGAAGTCGAGACATTGAAAGACATTTAAATCTTGGTGTTGGGCACTTGGTCCCTGCAAGGGGAAAAGTGACTAAAGCACAACTGCTATGAGCCCTCGGGTACTTATCTGAAGTGAGTGCAGCAGACGGCAATGGTGAGGCTTGAAACTGATTACTTGTAAGGGTGCCAGCATGTCGGGACACTGACAGGGGCTGTTACGACCACAAGGGTCGTCAGCCTCACTGGCAAAAGCAGTAGCTCAGTACCACTGACGCCTGCCACAGCCGAGTGGTCAGGGCCTGGGCATGGAGCCTGCAGGGCCCTGGGCGAATCCCCCGGACGCTGCTGCACTCGCCTCACCTGTAAAATGGGAATGGGAGCCCTGTTCATCTCCCAGAGCTGCTGAGGAGCGAGCCAGGTCGCCTACGGGCTCAGGGCATGTCTAAGACAGTGTTCAGCATGAGCCGCTTCACGCTCCTGCCAAGAGTGGCATCGGCTGGCAAGCTGGGCACAACAGGCACAGAGCTCCCCCGAGGCCTGGCTGTGGTGCTGGGGCCACGCCAGGCCTGCAGGAGCCCCGGGTCATGCGAGGTGGGCTGTGCGTCCTCTCAGGAGGACGGGCTGCAGCTCCAGGTCCAAACGAGCCCCAGGTCGAGGCACAGACCTAGCCTGGCGGGCCCGGGGAGCTATCTGTTCCTCCAGATCTGTTCCAGGGGAACACGCTGCCCACAAAGGGGTGACGCTTCATGCCAGATTAAACACTGTGACTTGCTCACCAACCCAAGTTACTGGGCACGGGTAAAAAAAAATCCATTAACCAAAGCCTAGCTTTATAGGCGGGACCAAAGTGCTCTGACAGCCTGCGGTGACACAGCCTGATTCCTCAGACTGCGGTTCTAGGATTTAAAGACACAGAGACAGCACACACCCAGCAGTGAAGAGCAGCAGCCGCAAGAGCGGCTTCCAGGGGTAGCCGCCACCACAGCCCTGGACGCAAGTGCGCTCCGGGCCTGCTCCTGTGAGGAACCGCGAAACTGCTGAAAGCGCTGGCCATGTGCCAGCTGCAGCCTGCACCCTCTTCTCTTGGGAAGTTACCACACAGGCCCTGGGCTTCTGGGTAATGATCGAGACACACTGGCTCAGGAGCAACAGGCCTGAGGTTCAAATCTACCCTGCTCAGTTAGGAATTCTGAGGCCTTGCACAGCTCTGTAAGTTCTCAAAGACTCAACTTCCTCCTGTGTGGAATCTGGTGACTTTAACACTTCCTGGGCAGGAATTCTGTGAGAATGGAACGCCACGGGCACTGAGGTTCCTGCGCAGAGTCCTCAGCACACGTGGCCTTCTACAGTGGTTACCTGCCACGCCTCAGGACTCTTCCCCCCTCTCCCACTGCACCATGGCTCCAGCGGCCGATTCCTCCCTCTGTCCCCTAGCTTTGCAAGCTCACACTGTAAGTTTAAAAAATGCTCCTGAGGCTCCTCTGTCCCAACCATCACAAGAGTATGAGAAGCAGAGAATTAAGGAAATAAATTCTGCACCAGGTGTGATGGCGCATGCCTATAATCCCAGTATTTGGGAGGCTGAGGCAGGAGGACTGTGATAAATTCGAACAGCCTGGGTTACACAGGGAGTTCAAGGCCAGCCTAAACTAAGGAGTGAGACCCTGTCTCAAGAAACAAAAACAAAAACAAGAAATTAGTTTTGTGTACTCATCTTTCCACAGACCTGCCTGTCACACACCAGAGTGTTGATGAAAGATGGTTAATTGCGTGTGTGTTTTGCTGAGGAACTCACAGGCTTCACACTGAGCTACATCCCCAGCGCTCTGTCACTCTCTCGCATCCTCCTTCTTTCTCTGTCTCTCCCTCTGTCTCTCCCTCTGTCTCTGTCTCTCCCTCTGTCTCTCCCTCTGTCTCTGTTTCTCCCTCTGTCTCTGTCTCTGTCGGTCTCTCTGTCTCTGTCTCTCCCTCTGTCTCTGTCTCTGTCTCTCTCAGCATCTCTCTCTCCCCCGCCCTTCCTTCTTCAACAAGATCCCACTAAGCTGCCCAGCTAGGCTCCCACTTGCGACTTTCCTACCTCAGTGCCCTCTGTCCGCCCGCGTTGGTCACACACACCACCCTACAGGGCTGGCATGGCCACATGTGACCAACTGAATTTCAGTTAATAAACACAAAATGAAACTGAAACACTAAGTTTGCAGATCAAAAACTGAGAAAAGGAAGGGCTGCAAGGTCCGCCAACATTTGGGCCCTGGCCTTTCTAGGTCAGTGAAGACTGAGGACATAGGTGTACCTGTACTGTAACACCATGTAACTTAGCTGTGCCCCAAGTTTTCTGATTATGGAGCCACAGAGGAATGTGCTCTATGATGTAGAGTGAGCCTGGGGAGAGTCACATGGAGAGAAAACTTTCTCTCAGGCTTTCACAGAGAGCACATTGGTC
>NDGM010942688.1:0-11481 GCA_002564305.1 Octomys mimax | reverse complement strand
ATCAGGGATTGAACTCAGGCCCTTATGCTTGCCAGGCAAGCGCTTATTCTACTGAGCTATCTCTGCAGCCCCCTGTATTCTCTTTAAAACTAAACTTTTAAAAAAAATAGTAATAAAACAAAGTCCCTGATAATGGTGTTTAATGGAAGAATTTCCATTGTCACATAAATTGTAGCAATTGATGCTGCAATTGCCTAAGTCTCAATAATCTCTAGGAGTGAAAAATGAGCCCTATGACTATCCAGCTGACTGCCTGGAGAGAATCTGCAGGCTGTGGCACAGAGAGGATGACTTAGGTGAGTCCAGTGGACTCCTTGACCTACACACATGTGAGAGACCTGGGCACTCAGTTGCTAGAGTGGGGAGGCAGAGTCCTGTAGAACAAAAATTCCGCACAGAGGGCAAGCTGGTTAGTCAGGAAAGGACACTACCAAGGCCAAGGTAAATACTGCTGATAGACCTGAGAGACTAACCCTTGAATTTATACAGGAACAAGAAGTGGCTGGTCCCACCAACCAGACCTGAAAACCAGAAGACTCATAGAGAACTTAGAACAGTTTTGTTTCTCTGATAGAATAAAATAGCAATAGACTAAAAGCTATTCTGACCCTCTGTATATATCTTAGAAACAAGATTTTCAATGTGCAAGCTGTGTCTGAGTGATGTAACTGGGTCCTAGAAGGAAGCTCAAGAATATATATCGGAGGGCCAGCCAAATAGCTCAGTGGATTAAAGTGCCTGCAAAGCAGGTGCAGGGCCTTGGAGCTTGGTTCCCCGGGCTTGCCTTGCCAGCCCCGCCCCCGAGGTGCACTGAGATGGCACTTGAGACTGGGCATAGTGGCACACACCTCTAATCCGAGATCTTGGGTGACTGTAAACAGGCAGAGCACTAGAGTCTGATCTAGTAGTGAGACCCTGAACACACCTTGTAGCCCTAAAATACAAATATATATATATATATATATATATATATATATATATATATGAATATCAGTCTATCCAATGCTCCACAAATAAAATGGACCAAATTAGCAGGTATGCAAAAAAATACTGGCAGACAGTTCTCCATGCCTCTTTCATGGTTTGCACATCTTGTGAGCAGAGGTTCTGATTGCTTTTCTTGTAACTAACCTTTTCAAGAATGTTCTTATACCAAACAGCATTTGAAGACAAAGAAAGTGTCTCTCTTCACTAGGAAGGGCAAGGTTGCTTACGGCCACAGAAGACAGGAGTCTTGTTTGCTCCAGATCAAGCACAGACATGCTTACTGTCTGTTACAAGAGATTCGGATTCTCTATGTTCAAACCCACTAAGTGTGCAGATGGGTGTTGGCCCCTCAGGTTGTTCTGTGGAACTGGGGCTCCAGGAATGGCAAACACATTCTGATTACTGCTATTGATTTAAATATATTTTTCCCAAATTAGAAAGTTATTGCAAGTAGGAAAAAAAATCTCAGATGCTTCATAATTCTTGATAGGAAGCAGGGAAAATACGAACCTAGGAAGAGAAAAAGTCAATTATTAGAAGTCAATTAAGAAATGGCACATATTATTAATATGAAAGAACATGTTAAAATTATTATAGCTGAATTCCATATTTTGGCTATGCTACAAGAAGTATTGATCAGGTTAATTTATGAAATGAAAGATCTAAAAAGGCCAACTTGCATTTCTAGAGATCAAAATCACTGTGCCTGAGACAAAAATTACAATCAATAAGAGTAATGACGTCTTAGATACTGAGGAAGATTAGTGAATTCAATATGTAGTTATGGAAATCATCCAAACTGAAGCACAAAGAGAATAATCTACTGAATAAAATGAGAGTAGCATTATTGAACTATGGAACATTTAAGAGATAAGTCTAGCTCCAAAACACATGAAATGAAAGCTCTGAAGGTGTGGTTGAGAGGAAGAGACAAAAATATTTTGAAGAAAAAGCTGAAATATCTTTAATTATTCAAAGAAACTGTGGACCCATATATCCTAGGACTTTTATAATTTTCATAAAGACAAATATTTCTTTGCACTTCATGATCAACTTAGTCGACACAGATATAAAGAGAACAATCTGAAAAACAATCAGAGAAAAACTCCAAATTATATGGAAAAGAATAAAGATAAGGATGAAGTGGAAGGGTCATTTGGAACCACAAACTATAAATACATGCAAAAACATAAATGAGTTCAAATATAAGATTAAACCCTAAAAGTTATAAAAGTATATACAGATACTCCTTGATTAAGGCCAAAATTCGAGCCAATTGAATCATAAGTCTAAATAACAAGCCAATCACCATAGATTATCCCAGCTTAGCTATAAGTGTGCCCAGAATATGCAGATAGCCTAAAGCCAAGCAAAATCATCTATCACAAAACTTGTTTTATAATAAAGTGCCAAATATCTCATATAATCCATTGAACATTGTACTGAGAGCAAAAGACAGAATGTCTGTATAGTTAAGCTTTCCTATCACCAAAAGTCAAACACAAGCTGGGTACCATCTACACATATCTATCAAAGCCAAATGCTGGGAAAAAGTACCATTCAGGAATGATGCTTAGGTGATTGAAGAATAAAGCCTAGGTAGTAATCATTCTGACATTCAGAGCCTTGAGTTAACATCAGTGACTGCCAAGTAGACATTGACCAAGAATGAGCATAGGGGGGCTTCCAGCTTGGCAGTTATCAGAATATCAGTTTTTGTGTTTGATTTTGCTTATTTAAATGAGTCATCTCTATCATTTTGTACACTTTCCTTTTCATTTGTTGCAAATTTATAAAATGGTAAAAAGAGGAAGAAAGACTTAAGGAAGCGAATGAACAGGAATTGAAAGGCAGGAATTAGAGGCTGGGGATTTAGTTCAGTAGGGGAGTGCCTCAGGCAAGCATGAAGTCCTGAGTTTGATTCCTGGTACCCTCCAAAAAAGCAGGAATTGTCAGTGGCAAGGTGACAAAACAAAGATTTTTTATGTTGGGGAGCAGGAAATGTGGAACATGAGGCTGATTCATAAAAGCAACTCACAAACTAAAACTCTAACAGTGTGTGGTAGATTCTAACAATACAAATTAGCTTCAAGAATATCCTTGAAGATTTATACAATAGTCACAAATAGAATTAAATCACAATTGAATTAAAGAAAGACATGTCACTTTCTAAATTTCTCCTAAAATTTGTACTCAACGTGAAAGTATATTCAATAACATAAATAATAATAAAATGTACCAGTGTAGCAGAAACACAATATATCAAATAAGATGACAGATAAGTAAGTGGTTATGACAGTATGTATAACTGGCTAACTTTCCAAGTATAAAAATGATTCAGATTTATTTAAATACAGTAAGATTGCAAAGCTTAAGAAGATAAAGTTAGAAAAAATATGTGGGAAATAAATATCAAAAAAGAACATAAAAAACTATTTTAGAATCTACCCAGTCAGAATTCTATCCAAAAGCCTCAAATGAGAAAGAGTTGGCTATTTCATATTGATAAAATGTTACATATCTGATTGAATATAGTAGTGATGGGTCTTTAGGTATTGCATGACAAGGAAATAGATACAATGCAGATAAAAATCTGTTCGAGATGCAATGGAGAATTCACAGATACGGTATTATCAGCCGTGACAGAACAAATAGACTGAGAGTTACATAGAAAGTTTTAAAAATGTGATTAACAATATAGTCCTACTGTTGGAATGGACAGTCTGATCAATGAAACAGACTAAGGAGCTTAGAAACAGACCCAGTACATACTCTGCTGACATTTCAAAGACAGATGATTCAATAAATGGCTTCAGAACAAGTAGTTCACCATTTGCAAAAATAAGCTGAATCCCAACCTCATTCCTTACAACATAAATTCCAAAGGGAGCAAAGATTAAATATTAAAATGAAACTATAAAATATTAAAGAAAAAGAACCAATGGTTATTATTCAGCACTAAAAATAAATGAGCTGTAAACCTATGAAAAGACAAAATAAACTTAGATGTATATTACTAAGTGAAAGAAGCCAATTTGAAAAAGCTATGAACTATACAATTCTAGCTATATGTTATTCTAGAAAGGTAAAACTATAGATATAGTAAAAATACCCATAGTTTCTAGGAGAAAAATTTCAGGGAAGTGATACTACTCTATAAGATATTATAATTGTGAATATATGTCACACATTTCTCAAAGTCATAGAATGTACAGCACCAAGACTCAACCCTCATGTGAACTTTGAAATGTGTGTAATAATGCCAATGTGGATTCAACAACTATAACAAATGTACCACCCAAAGGATAAAACTGACAATTGGGAGGCAGCAGAGGAAGTCGGTGATATATTGCTATACTTTTGTTATTAACCTATGTGCTTGAAAAATAGTCTAGGGCCAGCCAAATAGCTCAGGGGATTAAAGCACCTGCCAACAGGCACAGGGGCAGGGGTTTGATCCCCAGGCCTGCTTGTGCTGGCCCTGCCCCCAGGGCGCGCTGAGATGGCCATTGAGACTGGGCGTGGTGGCATGCGCCTCTAATGCCAGCTCTTGGGAGGCTGCAAACAGTCCGATCTAGTAGTGAGACCCTGAACACCCTGTAGACTCTTCCCTAAGATACAGAAAAAAAAAAAAGAAAAGAAAAGAAAAATAGTCTAACATTTTTAAACAAAAAGTAAGTTGGTTTTCATGCACCTGTCATGGAATGTGTATGTTATAAAATATAGACACAGATACGTGTATCTTTAATACTTGTGTGTGTGTATATATATATATATATATGTATATCATAAAAGAAATAACTAAATCTGAATTTATAAATTATGACATGATAAAGGCTATAATCAAATTCTAATAAAAAGCTACTGGCAAAATATTCTAACCAAAATGACAAACACCTAATTTTCTTAATGGAAAAACATATCTCATACTGCAACAGGAAAAAAACAAACAAGAAAAAAATGAACAAATGATTCAGTTATTTAATTGTTCCCAAAAGAACTATAATAAGTAGAAATAAAAAAGATGACATATTTTTATTGCTTAAGAAAATGAAAAATAAAACATGTAATATGTTTAGCTTTTGGATAACGGAAAATACAAAAGACTGGTGTGAACAGAGTTTCCAAACATCAAACTCTATAAATGAGAGAATTAAAATTTTTTCAGCAAGAATTATGACAGAACTTAATAAAAGTAAAATGTCAGGGCCAGCAAGGCAGCTCGGCAGACTAGGCACCTGCCTAGGCAAGTGCAGGGGCCAAGCGTTGGATTCCTAACACCACATGCTGTGCCGGCCATGCCCTCAGGAACACGGAGCTGGCCACTGAGACTGGCATGGTGGCACACACCTGTGATCCCAGCGCTGGGGAGGCTGCAAACAGGAGGATCACTATGAGTCCAAGCTGCTCAGTGAGACCCTGTACCAAATACATTTTTTTTTTTAAATTAAAACATCATACTTTGATGGAGAAATTATGATTCAGAAATTTATTCTAAACATTCATTCATAAAACTGTTCAGTGCAACACTGTTTTAATGCATGCGTGCTCACACATGCATGCTTGCACGCACACACACACACACACACACATACTTGGAAACATCACAGAATTCATCCATAATATGCACTATTATGAATCTTTTCAAAGTGAGATTTCTGGCTTGTCTTCAGATCATATAAATCACCTTTTTCAAAATAAGATTTTTGAGAAGATTCTAATGATATAGTATATGATGCTTCTAAGCACATGAAATAAGGAATCAAAGCAGATTTGTGTACATACCTGCAGTTGTATGTATATACAAATAAAAGGCACAGAACACAGAAATTGGTGTGTATGCATGAGTATGTACACATGTATCTATATATTTCACAATACATACATGCTCACAAGAAAATGATGGCAATTGAGCACATTATGAGGCTATTCATTGGCAATAAAAATTACCCATAATTCTCAACATTTGCATTCATTCTTCAGTGTATCTATAAGGAATTTGTATTTATTTTCAATGACAAGAAAAAATAATTTTGGAAATAATTTACATTAGAAAATTATTGCTAGGCCAAAATCAAGAATGTCTAAGAGTTTATCAAATTCATATTAATCCTAGTCTAGTATTTGCTTTTAACTTGGAATATCCTAGACATGGTAAATTTAATTATAATTATTAATAGTAATTAAATTTAAAGCTTAACAAGAATTCACAATTTCCATCGTCTCTTTAAGACAAGAATTAAACAAAACCTTCATTCTTAGAAAAATCTGAAAACCTTAAAATGATAAGAAAAATCTTAAGAACCTTCAAATGATAAAACCTATATTGTTGCTATGTTTTGTTCAAAAACAGTCCGTTTAAAAAAGGAGTTTAGGTTTAGCCCCTAGAAAAGCTTAATTCCAGACTGGTGTCCCAGACCAATTTTTATGCAAATTAATTAAAACTAAAGCATTATCTTGAGCCAAATTTAATTACTGGGGCTTCAGAAACAATCCAGTGATCTATTTCTGAAGAATAGTGAATGGGTCCTTGGATTATCTGCCTAATGGTCCCCTCCCATTAGTATGGACAATTGAATTCCATTAGTATGGACGGCTGAATGTATATACGAAAGATATATACATAAAATGTATAGACTTTTTGTTCCTTTGTTTCCTTCCCCAAGAGGGATTAGGTTTGAGAACCAAGGGGAAGGGGAACTCAACCAGACCAAATATAAAGAGGCAAACAAAAAGCTTGCCTGCAGGAGCTGAGAAAGCAAGACAGAGAAGTGTACTTGGAGGAGCACCCAAGAGAAGAGGGGGCAGGAGATCGTCCAGTCACAGTGCACTGAGAACCGGCCTGCACGCAGGACACAAAACTTTCACACTCCTCGTCTTCAATGGGCTACATCCCCTCTTGGCTAGGAAATAAGAAAACATCATCATTCTTGAATTTCTAACGTAGGCACCTTATTTCTTCCCTCCAGTTGTTACTAACTTTATGTTAGAAAAATGGAGAAGAAAATAGATGTACTTCTATTTCAAGACATGATTGCCCAAATATGTGAAGCACACAGGTGAAGCAGATCAGAAATAGAGACAAGTACACAGGGTAGGGGAGAGAAATATTCCCAAAATGCTTTGAAATGGCCTTTCATCTTCAAAGTGAAGTGCCTGGCCTATAGTCACAGAAACCCTGGTGTGCGTCAACAGCCTCAGGTGCCACCTCAAGCTGTCTCAGCTTATCAGCAGCGCCCCAGGCCCTGTTGAATTGTGATCTTCCCACTCCTGATTGAATTTTTCTGACAGTTTATCAAGTGCAGCAGTGGGGTCCACAGGAATGTGGAGTGGGTGCACCTAGTTGCTGACTGCCCTGATAGCTCTCTACCTCGTGCAGACAAAGCTAGATTACAGAGAAAAAGTTACAGGTCCTAGCAAGGACCCTCACGATGAGTAGGGGTGATGGTCTCCATCCCACATGAATAGAAGGGATGAGTCTCACCATACAGTGAAGATTCATTCCCAATATCACCCTCCCAGTAACAGACATTAATGCAACTGGAAACTTTACTGGAAGATAGAGAAACCCAGGAAATTATAGGGTCAGACCCTTTATCTTCCCCATACATAGTGAAACTGAGGCCCAAGTAGGTTGTAATTTGCACACATCTAGTTATCTGTACACCCAAACTAGGGCTTTTGTAGTAACACAGCATATGCAGTGCTCAACAGCACAAAGTGAAGTGTCTGGCCTACAGTCACAGAAACCCTGGTGTGGTTAACAGCCTTGGGTGCCACCTCAAAATTCACTTTGTTATTAAAGGACGAGCAAAAAGGAAGTTACTCTCCCTAATGATTATAGCCTTTGATACGATAGGAAGCAAGTTAAATGAACAATTATGGTTGCACCTCATCAATAGGTTTTGGGCAAGAAGTATGAATGAAACAAAACCACTTTCACAATATCCATGATCTAGTAAGAGAACACACACAGATAGAATGATATTTAATTGTACTGAGGAGAAAAGTAAATGGATGAATGAGCAAGAAGCTTCATAAAGTTGTAAAAATGATCAGTCCTGTTGATAGGGAGAGCACATGTGTGCAATTTTCAATACGGAAATCATACTCTCTCCTCTAGTGCCCTTTTAAACTACAATGTGTATTTTCTGTTTTCTGCATCCTCATTTCATATTTCTTTTACTCACTACCTCTTTGCTTTCTTAGTATATTGTAACTCAAGGATTTGCATATCTGAAACATTAAATTTATTTACTTATGATGCTTATTGTCTCTTATGACATCCGTCACAGATTTCAGTACTGTCATTGCACTTTTACTTCTGGAGATTCCTTTTATTCTAGCAGGCAATTTCCTGTTCTCTAATCCATCTTTTTATTTCCTTATTCATCAGACCTTATATTTCATTTCAAACACAATGGTATGTCTTATGTTTGTGTTTTTTCTGAGCATATCTTTGCAAAAGTATTTTTGCTGGAGCGTAATTCCCTTATATAATGTTTCAGCTTTTAAATCCCCTCTTTGTTTGAATAGCTGGGAGTCCTTATCGAAATGTTTGGCAGGAGACAAAGTGGAAATGTACCCTTTACTCTATCTGATTCATAACAGAATAGCTTTTCCCATCCAGCCACCCTGGTGACCATCCAGCCTTTATCTGGAGATCTGCAATGCAAAACCCAGGGTTCTGTTTTTATCAGAGGTGAGGCTGGTGGCTTCGCACCACATTTCTTCATTTTGATTTTATAAGCTTGATTTTGGAATTTTCTATTTATTCTTATTAAATTTCATCTTATTTCACCTAGTTTACTGGGTGTTTTGGCCTTGATTTCTCTGTCCAATCTATTATTTGTTCCAGCCTGCTTCCTATAGTCTATAAACCTGCTAGAAATGATTTAAAAATAATGTTGGAGCTCTTTCACATTTTTCTAGGCAGTATTTAATATCTGTGTTCTTACAATTCTGTGCATTTCAGGACAACCACTGTATCTTACTTAAAATCTACTCCCAGCACCAGAAAAATCTACCCCTTAGTGGCAGGTGGTGCACTGTGGACCAAGAGGCGGCTAGTGTGGCTGTTTTCACTCTGTGTAGGGCCATAGGTGATAAAGATGGAAAGTGATTTTGGTACAAAGATTTTGCAGCACTTATTGCTGCATATTAAATCATTTTGTGATGAGGAATAGCATAATATCCTCTAAAAAAAAATAAAAGGAGCAAATGGAATTCTTATACATTTCTGGCAGAAATGTCACATAAAACAAATTCTTTAGCACATTGCCTTGCTGGGTGTAGTAAAGTTAAATAATTTGTTCCCATAATAGTAGCAATTGCACTTCTGATTTTATACTCAACTGATATGAACAGACCTATCCCACCGAAGGGCATGTACAAGAGCGTTTTCACCAGTATTACTGATAATAAATACACACTAAGAACAATTCCTTTTCAAAAGGTATAGCACACTCAGACAGTTGCACAATATATATCAATGAAGAAAATGACAAAATGTCCAGGTAGCAGATCTCACAGACAAAATGTATTCAAAAACTAAGATACAAATGCTCTATGTATATGGATTTCAAATACAGACAAGACAGTTACCTATTGGAGAGGTTCGCAGCCCAAAGACACACATACTCTTGATCTGTGTGTTGATGACACATGAAGATATAGGTGAAGCATGCTCAAACGTACACTCTTGATTTCTGTGTTTCATTACATGGAAAGTAAACTTTAAATATTTAAATGCACAATAAAGATACACCCAGGAAATGTGAAGAGGCCTTTATAGTTAGAACTAGTAATGAATTTTAAAACCAGAATGAAGACCACAATGCAGTAATGATGAGAGATAATAAATGCAAGGAGTCTGGGCAACATCTGGTTTTCCTGAGGGGAAGTAAAGAATTTCAGATATACTTACCTCCTGTAGTAGTTTGGTGTAAGGTAGGCTGTAGTTCTCCAGGTCTGGAATAAAACCTGAATTCTGGACTTTTTATAAGCTACTAAGTAATCCTAATTGGTGAAGCAGTAAGGAATAATGATGAGGAATGGGATTATCAACAAGGGAAAGCTCTTAATCCAATCCATGTTTTAAATGGCCTTTCTGTTGACAAACCACAGAACAGATTACAAGAGAAGAAAATGACAGATCTGAGAGACAGTGATGCACACTGAATTAGAAGAGGAAACAGAATGTAGAGAAAGACAAACATTTTGCAGAATCCCTAAACAAAACTAGGGTTTCACTGAACTTTGAAATTTTAGCTTCAATGATCAGGTAGATAAATATGCTTCAGTCTTAATCATTTTATCAAATCCTTTCAGCCAAAATTGAATTCAGAAGAAATAGTTGTCATAAGAAAATTGTATTTCTTGTCTGTATCATACTCGCAGAGAATAAATCTAGGGAAGTGCTATAGTGGGTGGTTTAAGAATAGCTGTATCTTAGAGAAAAGCACAGGATGAAGGGCTATACAAGTCAGCAGTGCTACAGTAATAAATCAGCCCAAAGTCTCATTGGCTTTCAACAGCTAAGGTTTGTCATGCCCATGCTGGGCCCTGCTGGTGGCTTTGCTCTGCAAGATTTCATTCCAGGACCTAGGATAGAGGATCAGGGTCCATTAGGAGCGAGGGGTCCAGAGGAAATGGACAGGGGTCTTAAGCTTCTGTTCAGATGCAGCACACATCAATCAGAGCCAGGGCTTGTTTGTAAACCAAGTCACGTGCACAGGGCTAGCACCGATGAGGTGAGATCACACCTTTGTTCCAGAGAGGCCACTACAGGCCATATGATTTCAGAGTGGGAAACATAATTCTCTTCCAGGAAGAGCAGAGACCAGCTGAGACATTGGTGCCATCCATCAGAGAGGTGTACCCAGGCAAAGAGCCCAAGCTCTGGGTGCCTCTGATGCCTCTTAGTTCTGAAATTTTTGCTTTTGATCTCAACAGTTAAATATCCTCAGCTCAAAAATGTTTCATTAGTATGAGGCAAAATGGACAGATTTCCATTTCCTTTCTTAATGAGCACTTAAATGTTCAGAACTCAACAGGGGAGTTGAGAGAGAGAACCCAGGGGGTGTAGAAGCAAAGATGCTACCAGATAATCAGCCTCGAGGTAACCAAGAGTTGGCTGAGTTCTCTCCTGATCTCTCCTGCATTCAGTAGCAGTCCTAAGAGAACGGTAGAGCTGTGACTATATTCTATTGCTGTGTGATCATATTTCTCAAGTTTCTTGTGCACTGTTAAAGAAAGAAGGCAGTTCCCAGTAGGGTTCTAATGTTTTCTTGGAGTCTTTAATATGCAAGATATCTGTACCTTACAAGGAAATTACATGTAGTGAATCCACATAGTCCAAAAATTATTCTTAAGTGTCAGAACTTCCAGGCTGTGGCCACCCCTGTCCAAAACACTGATAAACTCAATACTAATTACTACAACCAATAAAGAGGTTTTCTTTTTTGCCAAGTTATCTGGATACTGGATACTTCT
>NDGM010942671.1:0-17369 GCA_002564305.1 Octomys mimax | reverse complement strand
TAATTATTGAAACTGTCCTAGTGATTTGTTTTGAAACTGTCTAATTGCTATTTGTTTATCAATTCTGAAAAAAAGGCATTAAAAAAAAAAGGACTTGAGGTGCTCCCAGTGGTGGATGCTGTTGCATGCGCCCCAGATCATCGCCGTGCTGTGGATGTTGCGAGTTAACAGTTCTCACTCATTGTCTTGAAGCTCTCTTTTAAGAATACTGGAAATTGAACTCAGGACCTTGTGCCTGCCAGGAAGGCACCTATGCCACTGAACTATATCCACAGCCCTCCTTCATTGCCTTGAAATGGGGCAACTCTGAAGATGTAGCCCAGTCCCAAAGAGCGCAGTGAGTCCACTGAGGTCCTTGTTGCCTAGTTATTTAACTCCTCTCTTTGCCCAATGCTAACTCCTTCCTTCCCTTCCTCCAAGCGGTGGCCCCTGAGAATGCTCTTCAATAAAATCTGTGCACAAAATATCCTTCTCAAGGTTTGTCCTAGGAACTCAGCCTAACACATTCATCTTTCTTTCTGAGACTGCCATGGCAGAAGTTAAAAAAAAAAATTTCCTTCCCTATAGACCTTGTACTAAATACATAAAAAAATTATCTTACAGTTGCAGCAGAGCTGTGGCAGCATACCACATGGGCATCAGCTGATCCGCACAGAGCACTGGGTATGTGTCGCATTATAAACATAACAAGGCTCTTTAAATCAAGTTTGCGCTGAAATTGTGCTGAAATGCGCAAGTGCACACACACACCCTGTACGCTTTTCTCTTCACATACATCAATAAAAGGTATGATTCTCCCCAAGCTTTTGCCAGCCTGTTAGACATGGCTTTGATCTGCTTCTCCAGGTGAGCATGTTGTCATATAATTAAACTGTTTGGGTTTTTTCTTCTGTTGTGTCCTCACACTCTTTGCATATTCATGTTGCCAATTTGTATACGTCTGTAGGAGACTGACTTTCTGGTTAGCTTTTTGCTGTGACCTAAGTTTTAATTAATTTTTTGGATCTAACTTTTGCCCATGGAATTCTTTAGGAAAATATTTGGGCATGTGTTTGTATTTGGTTATGGGGCCACACTGATAGCCTTTTGTGGTATTGTGATGTGGTCATACAATTTTCATCAGAGTTTATAATCTCAGCTAAGTCTGTGTCGTGTTCTCACAGAACTGTCTTATAAGACTTTTATGCCTTATATTAATATTTATTCTGTCTGAAATTTATTATTATATATGGAATAAAGTGTAAGTCAATTTTAAAATTTTCTTCCAACTGAAGAGTCAGTTGTTCCGGCATCACTTATTTATTTTTTTTAAGAAGCAAACAAGCAAAACATCCCCCACACTTTGCTCACTCCATGAAATCTACCACTGCATTGATTTCTCTCACATTCTGAAACTTGTTTACGGGTTCTCTGTTGTGCGTCTCATGGTTTGGATATAAAATGTCTCTAAGAGTCTCACATGCTCAAAAGCGGGGCTTTTGCAAAAGGCTACTTGCTGCTGGGGTCTCTGCGCTTACCAGTGAATCAATCCATTGATGAGTTCATCGCAGAACGCACTGTCAGGAGGAGGGTCTGGTGGGAAGAGCCTGTTCCCTCTCTGCTTCCCTGTCGGGCTGCCGCGTGCTGAGCAGCCTCCCCTCCGGCCTCTTCCTCGCCTTCTCTGCCTTGGAGCCAGCCAACCACAGACTGAGGCCGCCGAAGCCATGAGCTGAAGTCAGCGTCTCCTTACTTAAGTTGCTGGCGTCAGGGATTTTTACCCAGGAAAATCAGCTAATACATTGCATTGCTTAATGTTGTCATAGTGTTCTAATAGCCACTACTCACAAAATGCTATTGTTCATTATTTCTTTGTAGTTTTTGGTATCATCACATAATAATTCTTTCAAATGAACTTAAGGTTATTTTATCTAAAGCTAAAACTAAAAACCATGGAGGCCCAAGTCCTTCTGATAGAGGCCAAAAAAAAAGAAAAAAGAAAAAAGAAAAAAACCCTTTAAAACTCCACTGTAATTCTAATCATAAAGATACTAAATTTACTTATTAATATTGGAAGGATTTTATATTGACAAATAATACATATGTGTATTTATGGGGTACAATGTGACTTTTATTAATGTATACAGATTGTAAAATTACTAAATCAAAGCTGCTGGTATAACTATTACCTTACATGTTTATCATTTCTTTGTAATAAATATATTAAACACCTACCCTTTCAGCAGTTTCACAAGGGCTCGGCATCAGTATTAATTTAGTCATGATGCTGTGCACCAAACTTATCCCTCTACCTCCCCCAAATCCTGTGCCCATTGGCCAATACCTTGAGTGATTTTTAAAATATCAAAAAGTCCCATCTCAGAACATGTTTGCACTTTCACGGATTTCTTACATCAAAACCAGACACTGAACAAGTGTCTCACATAGGCTTTGCATCTTACTTTTGAATATTTAGTCTGGTCTTTTTAGAGTTTGGCCAGTATTATATATGATATGTATTTTCTATTTGTATTTGTGAGTTGTTGATCTATTTGTTTTTATTTTCTATCTAGACAGCTTATGAAATTTTATTGATTTTATGCTTTAGCTCCTTGAATCTGGTAAGTTTTCTACAAACACATTCATAATATTAGCAAAAGATGTAGTTTCAGCCCATATTTTTCAGTTAGAATAACAGCGATTTCTCTTATATTGTTCATTTTATCGAAGTGTTAAATCGATACTTTAAAAAAGTTGGTGATAACATACTTTCCTGTCTAATTTCTGATTGTAATTCAATTTGTTAACATTTTCTACTTGTTTGAGGAGTAATCTTTGTAGTTATAATGGAAGAACTTCCTTCTACTTTTGTCTTTCGTAAACTCTTTACAAAAATATCTGCTGGATTTCATCATGTCCCCTTCTAGCACCATTGATGGGATTGCCTAATGTTTAAATTTTCGTTAAGTTGTGTCAAATGATGTGGGCAGGTTTCCTTATGCTGAGCCACCCTTACTTTTCTGTGCATTTCTTCCTTGATACCCTTGTAAATTTCTAGCAAAGTGATTACCAAAAATGCCTCAATATTAATACCTATAACTTAATAAAGGGGCTCTGTGATCAAATTTATTTGAGAATTATTAGACCAAATGAGTTAAATGGTACTTCCCAGAACCTTCAAAATTGACATGAATTGTCAGTTGTTAAGAGGATATTATAAAATGAAGTACCTACTGAACTTTTCTGGACCATCTATTTTTCATGACTGGTCCCATGGGATGACATTAAAGCTGAACACACTTGGATATGCATAAGCGGAGGTTTATGTTCTGATTTGCAAATATTTTCAGCACACAAAAGCAATTAAGTTATGGTGATAAATTAAAGGTCTTAACTACAGAACGCTAATACCAAAAGCTTGCAGAAAACTAATTTAAACTAAAATTTCCTAACAATTGTGCTAACCATTATTAGACTAGATTTTTCTCTAGAGCAGGCTCAAATTGTTGATATTTGGCATGATGCAGACCAATCTTAGAACAGAGAATGATCCAGGGGCTAGATAAACCCAGACCTAGCAACGCTGGATATGATGCCAGGACACAATGCAGCCATACCTGTGCCCACTCTCCTCTGCTATCTGCCCCATGGTATCAGGACTAGGGCTTGCCCTCTGCACTCACCAATGACATATTCCACCCGGAAGAGGTCCTTGCTTGGGTTGTATGGACGATTGAAGTCAATCTGGATGTAGAAAGACTGCCCTCTCCGGACAATCAACTTGTTGTTGTCATACTTGTCGGTGTGATGATCGATCTTGTTGCTGTCCCATTTCTCTTTGAATAGGTGAACGTCTGTGACGTTGAGGTAGTCTGAACATGGAGAAAATTGAAGGAAACTATTAAGTGACTTTGGTTTAAACACAAGCTCAAAAATCAAGAGATTATTTTTCCTAAAGATGGGAAGGTGTAATGTCTGTTGGATTGAATTGCATATGGGGAAGGAGGAAACAGATGATTTGCGAGTCAGCCTCTTGTGACATTATTGGTTTGGAAGAGAGCTTTTTAAAAAGCTTTTTCGCCCCATGATCTCATTTTAGATCACAGGATACTCTTGGGAAGAGACAGATGCCTATCTTATAGATCTAGACACAGAAAAGCAAGGGCCAGCGTTGGAGTTTTCAGATTCTTAGTCTCATGCTGGTTTTTGTTATGTTAGTCTCCTCTCATCATGACTATGCCTCCCAATGGGACACAGTCACTGTCAATTTTCAATGTGACAAAGCCTCAAAGAGTTGCTCTAAGGACAAAGTGGCCATTAATCCAAAATTCTCTTACATTAGGAAGGGTCAAATGTCCCCTCCTTGTATAATTCTAAAAGTAGATCTGGCCCTTCACAGGCAGGAAAGAGAGGGAGCACATCTGGGGAGAGGAAACCAGCATTTCTATGTGATAAGTACGGAGTACATGGGGAGAAGCCAGCCTTGCTGTCCTTAGCCACTCTGTGACCCATCTGGATGTCAAACCCCGGTGTGCCTGATGTCACGATCTACAGGCTTCTCCTCTGCCTTTTGGAATCAGGAGTATACATTCAGTTATGCACCTACTAGTCATTAATTTTGAATATGTTGCTTAAACTCACTTCCTCACCATAAAGTGAAATCTCCAACAATTATTTTGCAGACTAACATGTACTGTAACAGCACCATGCAGGAGATGACATAAAGGAAAGTGACATGAGATGACACGGATAAAAGAAGCCAGCAAGTGTCTGATGCATGATATCACTACATAGAGTTTAGCTTTCACCCTACCACTTCCTCATTCTTTTCCGTAAATGATTACTTCATAAGAGGATAATAGTACCTGTCTACACTATGTTTTAGCAGATAGAATCTGGAGACTAATTTCTGTATGTGTATTTGGAGTGCTTCAGTGATACTGTGGAAAGAAGGTCAGATATGTACCTGGAGAAACTTGTCTCCAGCCCTCCTTCTCTGCCCCTGACACTGCCAGCCATGTGGTTAACCTTGAACACCGCAGGCAGAGTGTAGAGAAAGCACAGCTACTGGGCGTGTGTGCACGCAGAGGCATCTTTGCTGTTCACAGAGGAATCCCATGAAGGATCTCTGCTTCCTGTTTTTCCTTATAGGTGAAAACAAAACATCAGATTCTTTATGATCCTCTCAAGTTTAGGAAATTCTGATAGTCTTGATAGAGTCACAATTCGAGTAACACTGAGTTTGGATGTCAGGTCTCCAAGTGACCTGGGTAAGGTACTTTAGCCACTTGACTGAACTTTCTCACTATTAAAATAAGGATGCTAAACCCTTAGGAACTTCTATGAAGATTGGATAACACAGCACAGTGGGTCTGGCACATAGTGAGACTATAGGTGTAGCACCGCTCATGGAGCCTCGGGTCTGATGGAGCCACTTTACATGGCATGGTGCACCCTTGGTTGCTGTGACTGTGGAGCTTCAGCCACTAGAAAGCTTTATTTACCTTACCTTAGAACCCTGTCATACCACATGGGCCCCCAAAAGTGTACTTGCTTTCCATTAATGCTGTGGGCTGGAGGTGTTTAATTGTTCTAGATCTCTCTTCCCCAGGCTATCTCCATCCCAAGTTGTCTGGCTTTATTACAGTCACAAGCCCCAGTATTGTACAAGTCTAAGAGACAGCTGAAGAAATATAAATGTTCCCAGTGACACAGCTTTGATCATTAGCTCCTCTGGTTTTCCTTCTTAGCACAAGGCCCCTTAATATATTTTTTTTAATATCTAAAATTCTAAGTCCTCAGAAATGAGCTTAATTAGTTCTCCACTTATAGGCACCAATGAAGAGAACATCATCCTATGACAGCCTCATGGAAACTCAGGGGCAAAGGTACCTGCAGGGCCATCTGGTAGACCAGCTATGTGCTGAGTGAGACCTCTTCATGAAAGCTTAGTGCTTGGGCTGCCAGCCTCTTACTGAATGGGGAACTCACTATCTCTTACAGGCCAGATGGTGGATTTTTAAATGACTCTAGTCCTCTTAAGATGAACATCTGCTTCCTGGTAATTCTTCCAACCATCAATTTTGGTCATGACTTCTACACAAGGATAAAATAAGTCATCTACTAATTCCATGTGATGCTCTTTAAGCATTTAAGTATGGCTCTTTGGTGTCCTTTCATTAAAAGTCTCCATTTCTTTAATGGTTATTTAAGAAATTATTTCGAAGACTTTTACCGAGCACTCTGCTTTGGAGTATATTTCATTTTTCAGTTACTGTCTTGAACAGTTTTCCCTAGAATTAAGTACATTATTCCTGTTGTGTTTTCTCCAGTAAAGTACAACAAGACCATTCTATCTTTTAAAATAAATTACGTATTTCTGTTATTTCGGCTCATGCTATCACTATTGACTTTAACACTCACATTGTACTGTAGATTTATATTGTGTCTAGTGAAGCAGAATCCTTAAGAATACATTCTAAAGTCATATCTATCAATAATGGATTGAAATTCAATTCGGATCCCTATGAGTTGCTTGCCATGTTGCTACTGCGTCATATTTGCTTTTGCAATTGTTTGTATTAAATTTTACTTGTTGAAACAGTTCATTGATCAACAATTTTAAAATAATTTTAGACCCTAAATATGCACTTAATGCAGTTAATATTCTCTCCAGTTTCTTTAGGACTTCTATAGTTTGCCATTTCATGTTGCCATCAGAGACAGGGATATAAATATTGAATAGGCAGCTATGCCTAATAATTTTAAGCTAGGGAAACACACAGTCATGATAGATATAAAAAATGAAAATTTGACTATGTATTACAATGTAATGAATATGCTGCTAGAGGAACTGTAAGGCACTGGATAGGGGTTGACTGGGAGGAGACCATAGCCCAGGTTAGATGGGATCAAGGAACTGAATAACTCCCAGGATTTATCTGCTTTTATGCCTACCTGCCACAAGACAATGCGTCCCCCCAAATGCATGTGCTAGTTCTCTGTCTTGATCTTCCAAGTAGCTTGACTTACTGAGAATGACAACACTGGGGAGTGTTTCTCTAGCACTTTCTTCTCATCAGTCTGGTGCAAATGGAAGCCTGAGCCTAGTGAGCCCAACTAGTATTGAGTGAGCGTGATTCAATTCAGTTGATCCTTGCAGAATGCAGGGCTAGTTCTGTGTGATATCGGTAGGTACTGGAAGTAAGCACCACAGCTAAACCAGTTTGGGAAATGCTGACACAGTCGGCAGCCTTTGTGGGAAGCTTTAATATCTCGATATGTACTGCAAAGCTCCTAGAGGTACAATGGTTTCCACACTTAAGCGACCATGGCAAATCTGTTATGTGGAGATCATATTTTGCAGAACATATTTTGGGAGATGCTTTATTACTTACCAATTGCCCAGCTTTGGGAAAACTATTTAATCTGTCTGAGCTACCTTTTTTTTAACCTTTAATATGGCAATAAAATACCTACCTCATTGAGCACTCATTCTAGCACATTCTCAACAAGTGATTTTTTTTTTATTGTCGTCATTGTTGTTATTAGTAGTATAATTATTCAGAGACATAGGATAGTATGGAGAACAAGAGCATAGGTTTAGGAGCCAGGCTGCCTGGACTCCACTCCCATCTCTACTACTTACTGTATAAGTGACCATGAACAAGTGATATAAAGTTCTCATCTGTTAAATGGAGTTGGTGTGATGATTACAGGGGAACACGCATGGTAAGTGCTCCACAATTGGTAGCAATAAGAATAATAGCATCAAGCATCCAGCGGACCCTCATTGCAGTGAGTGATGTAAAAAAGAAGGTATGGAAAGGGCATGTTGGAAGACTGGAACCTGAGCAACGTGAAGTCACCCTGGAAAGCGTTCCAGAAGCTTCTTTTCACCCCTTTCTGCAAGCACGACCATTATGTCCCCTGTTGGCTGAGCAGACATGGTTGCTTTTCCTTTCCAGTACTGCTAAAGGTGAATGGAATATTTTTCTCCTCCTCATACTTAGAAGATATTTCTCCAAAAAATGTGTGTATTTTCATTAATGGCTTTGTATTACCTTTCCACAGGCAATGTCACCCATGAGACTATAAAACTCTGGAGACCAGAACATCCCAATCATATTGTCACTAGACTTGGGGCAATGTGCAGCAGGGTTGCAGTGGATGTGCTAATTTTCTTTGAAAGAATGTAAGCTCTGAAAATCTTTATTTTAAAATGGGTCATTCCGTATGTATGATTAATCACAGTTGTTCTCAAATATCAAATATCAGACAGCTCCACTCTCAAAGCATACAAGTTTCAGGACCATCATTATTATTGGAAATGGTGATGGGAGATGTTGAAATAGAAGCCCAGTGCGCCATCCATCGCTCTGCAGAGCCCCCTGGAGGTGTTAAAATAAGAAAACCTTGGAGGAGAAGTTTTGTTTCACATTGCAATAAAAGTGCCATATCTGCAGAGTGCTTTTAACAAAGGGTAAGTAAAAGAGTGTTAATGAATTCCTTTGGGTGTATAAAATCTAATTTTAAAACATCTAATAGGTTTTTCTACACAGTGAAATAAATATATATGTAGAGAATTTGTTTTAAAAATTAGTCTATATTATAACATCTTTGACAAGGAAAGAAAGAAAACATTTGCTGGAAATTATCATAGTATTCCAAATGAGCAAAACCTAGTACAGTGATAAGTAAAAACTTCTTGCATCATCTCTGGAAGTCCATTTCACGACAGGAAAACAATGCATTTTAAAAACTGAAACTTGGGAGAAAAAGACATAAGTGAAAATTGACTAAGATGTGGAGGGTTACAGGCTAGAATGAGAGGCCAGGGTTTTAGAGAAATAACATTCTAGCAGGAGTCTGGCATATAAGACATAACAAAGGGCATTGTGGGGTTGCTCGTTGCTTAGACAGAAAAGGAAATGGCAGCCATGTTGCCCCCTCTTCCATGCAGTCTCTATACAGGTCGGTGGGTTTACTAAGTATATGGGTTTGTTTTTCATTACTGAGAGGAAATACTTGAGCCTGGGTGCTGACAAAGAGAAGAGGTTTTTGGGATGAAGACAGAAACTTAAAGTCATAGTTTGGGAATCTCAAAGTCTGGGCCACATGGTGCTGGTTCTAGCAAGGTCCCTCACTGTAACCCTCCATGGCACAGGCTGCCAAGATGAAGGAACTGCTGTGACAGGGAAAGATCCCTGTGCAGACAGCCAGGGAGCCATTTGGGCATCTGGCTCACTTGTGTAATAGCTCACTGTTGAGAGAACTAACTCAGGACTCCTGCAAGAGCTACCCTAAACTCTTCTAAGGGCACAACCTTAACAACTCAAGGACCCCCCACTAGGCCCAACCTTTTAAATTTCTACCATCTAGCATATTGCCACATGGGGATCAAGCATATATAGTTCCTACAAAACCAGATGAGACAAAGACTCAGAAATGGTTATCATAAAATAGGAACATAAATATCAAAATGCCACAGTGTAGTCTGTGGCCCACTTTGCCTAGTGGTGCCCCTGCCAGCCTGTGGGTATCTTAGGCTGGAGCATTGATATTTGCTTTGTTCATTAGCCTAATAGGAAATAGCGGGGACTGGAAGGGGCCTCCCATCTCTCTTTTCATGCTCCACTCTTTCACTGCACATAGGAAATGAACCTGCATCTCCCCAGCCAAGCCCAGATCCTCACAAAGTGGGGCAGCTCAATGCTAAGCCACTCTTTTCTTTTCTCTTTAAGAGACATTGTGGCTAGAAACTTGGCAGCTTGCTCTTTCAAAGTGACAGCTTTCAAAAACTCTACCTAATACAGTTTAGTCTAATTCCAAACACATCAGAAAATGGATTGTTAAAGAAAAATATCTCTCCTTAGGAGCCAGCTGCCTGTTGGTCCTCCTACTCTTTCTCTAATATGAAAAAAAATGGATTATCTTCTCCCTGGGTTGTAAAAATATTCTTCTGAGAATGATTATACCTGTCACAGATGGAATCTTGAAATAAGTTAAATGTTCAAGTTCATATTCAAGGAATTCCCTGGTGTGCTGAATTCTCCATGCAATCTTTGATAATGTGATTACTAAACTGGGGTATTAATTCTATCCATGAGGTAGAAGGTTCATTTATGGTGAGAAGAACAATTGGAAAAGTGACTTTTTCACTTTTCTCTTGTGTACTTGAATTTTTAAGCACCACAATTAGAATGAAAACATTTTCTTCAGGGGCTAATTTTTTAAACTACTACTCTTAACTGTTACTCTAAACTGTTCAAGAATTTCTCTGCTCAGGGGGAGCTAGCCCAAGAGAACAGAGGCTCCCACCTCCTAAAGGCAAAAATCCCTTTGGGCTACCTCTCCTCTAGCCCTGAGCATCTCCCTTTCTCTTGCTCTCCTCCTCATAGGATTACCTTCATACAACACAAATCTGCTGTCCAGAGCCCCACATGAGTGTCTGTTGTGTATAAGATGAGAGATACAGTCTTCAGAGCCCATGACAGTGGCATCCCTTCCATATTTACTCAGGCTCTTCTTCTTGCTTTTGTCCTCTGTCACTCTTCAAAACCAAGCACATACTGTTTCCTCTGCTGAAAACCCTCTCCATCCATCCATCTTCTGCAACCTCACCAGATACCTTCTCACCATTATACCTTCTTCCTTCACTTTCCTACTGCACACCACCAGACACTCCTTCCTGTTAGCTAGCTGAAATTTTCATAAATCTTGATTGTGGTATTCACTGCACTGGATTACAGTGATTTTTTTCTTCTTTTATTTTGTCTACTAGACAGAGAGCTGCTTTAAGTCAGGGACTGACTGCCCTTGACAACCCTCAGGGAGAGCCTGGAACAGCTGCTGACACATATGTGACAGCCAGTCTCTGTTTCTCGAGCAGGGAATGGGACGGCGGGCGGGCTCTTGCCAACACCATTGCTTATTCATGCACTGAATGCAGCCCTTGTTCTTTCGACACCTTTTGACCCCTCTGTGCCAGGGAGAGGTCGATTCCTAACTGGTAATCAGTTCATTTAATTCTGACAAACAGCGGTAGGAGGGAGACTGTTCTGAGGGGTAAACGATCCTTTAGCCTACAAGTAGTAGATTCTACTATGTACAAAATTTTTTGTATACAGCTAGGCTTGGTTTTTTGTTTGAATTGATGGTATTAGACTTGTCAAATAAACATCCAAGTACTGCTGCAAATGATCACTTCTTGTTAATAGCAGAGTCAACCCAGCCCAAGAGGATGAAGTTGTCTCCTGGAGCATTACATTTCCAGCCCCACAAGAACTTGAGATCAGGGAAGCTGGAGAGACAGTGTTTTAGAAACACTAGCTGAGCACGTAGAACAATCTATGAGAAACTGATACAAATCCAAGCAAGCTTTATCACAGCACTTTTCCTGGCTGAGCTTGAGCATCCAGAGGGACATTAAGATCCATAATATCGTGAAGGACATTAGATGAACTGGACCTACCTGGCATCAACAGGCCACCTCAAATATTTCCATTTTTCGTAAGTATCTTGGTGTGTAGAGGAGGCGCCATATGTGAGTTTATACATTTTAATGTAGGTTTAGCTCTGATAAAAGAGTTCTCAACCAAAGATTTCAAATAGTCATGATTTAGGTGCTACTTGAAATATTTGGTTATACACGTGAATATGTATTGAGTACATCTTGTGGTGCATTGTACACTTGGACACATATTGTGGGTATCATTCATAACGATGATGCTCAAGATTTATTGCCACAGGATCAACTAAAATGAAAGCCTTGCCGTTTCTCTCCGTTCTCTTCTTGCCTCTTCAGGAAAGTTGAAGGCAGTGTTTGGTTTTGGTTAGGGCTTTGTTAATGCTGAAGTCAAAGGCATGCTCTGCCTGGGGAGTGGGCGGGTGGGAGAGACCGCGGGAAATAAAAGTGCTCTTGGAGGCCACTAGTGGCCACTGGTTGAACTGCAAGCGGATGGCTTGAAAACAAAACAGAACAAAGAAAAGGAGGGACTATGCCCTTCGCAGGGGTGTCTTAAGGAGCACTTGATGCACTTAGTGCCAGATAACCTAGTTTTTGACAGTTACACAGAAATCAAAATGTACAGAGCCACCTTGCTCAGACATTTTGTACTGCGGTATTTTTTCCTGTCTTATCCATCTGGGACTTTACCACTGTGATTCCCAGGTCCAGAGGCCCGGTTCTCACATCCTGCAGCACTTAGCAGATCTGTGTGGAAAACATGAAATGAATGTATATTTTTGAAATCTGGAACTTGCTATTAATAATAAGGTTATAATGATGCTAGGAATGGGTGATGAGTCACTCCATTTGCAAGTGATTGATTGAGTTCATTCATTCAAACTATTCTCTTTTTTTTTTATTTTAGGGAAGGGTCTACAGGGTGTTCAAGGTCTGTTATTAGATTAGACTCGTAGAGATCTGCCTGTTTACAGCCTTCCAAGAGCTGGGATTACAGGTACGTGCCACCACGCTCAGTATGAATTGCTATCTCAGCACGCCCCGGGGCGGGGGGTGGGGCAGCAAGCAGGTCCAGGGTCGAACCCCAGTCCCAGTGTCTGCCTGTGGGCGCTTTAATCCACTGAGCTATTTAGCCGGCCCCATTCATTCAAACCATACAGATAGTCACTGGAGTCTCAAATTCTTGTACCGGGGCTTTCCATGGACATTCCAGCGCGCCACCTGCATTGTGGACACATAACTGCATGGTCAGTAATAATTGAGTCCTTGAAATACTGTGGTTAAGTTATTCTCCACGCCTACCCCCAAATAAGCAGAGAACCAGCTAACTCAGATTTTTGAGAATGGTTGATTTGCTTAAGATCTTGGATAGTTTTGGTGTCTTACTGGCTCCTGTTGTTTAGATTTGAGGTTGTGGGGGGTCACAGGTTGCACACACTCCCGCAGAGTTGAGTGTTACTGGATTCCTGATCTTCCTGACCTGTGCTGGTGGGCACAGTGGCAGTCAGTGATGATCATGGGGCATGTGCTGCGGGCTGGAGGCGATCCCAGGACCTCAGTGTTCTGATATTCAGGACAGCTTGCAGCTATTGCTTCCACTTTGTTGACAGGAAAACTGGGTTTTGGGGCACTACAGTCACTTGTCCTGGGTCCTGGGACTAGAATCTGGGTCTTCTTTCCTTTTGAGGAAAAAAGGGTTCTTGGCCTCGCCCAACTCATCTGCAAGGTCTACAAGGATCACAACTTGCCGCCTTGCTTGGCAATCAACAACTCTTGCTACCTGGAGCCCTGCGGCCTTCCGGGGCTTCCTGCACTGGACTTGTCCTGAAGCTGCCGAGCTGCATGGTTGAAGGTGACCACTGCACTACCCTGTGGGTGTTTAGCTCTCAGCTAAACACAAAGAACCCCCCCCCCACACACACACACAAAGAGCCCTCACAGGAAACTTGGATTCTGGTGCATGAAAGGCTCTGACCAAAAGCGCCCCCAGCCAGATGCCGTTCAGGGACAGGAGCCTGAGCGTCCCTGCCAGGGCCCAGGGGAATGGCAGCTGCTTCACCAAGCCAGCTCTGGCACCTGGACCCTGTCACAGCTGACAGGGCTGAGAGGAGGTCAGCTGGTAGCTGTTGCACCCAGAGCAGGTCCCTCAGGACCAGGCAGAAGCGAGAGGCAGGGAAAGCAGCTCGCCTTGCCTGTTCTCCAGGCTGCTCTGGAGACAAATAAAGGGCTTCCATCTCTATTACTGTCAGACTCTGGCACTTCTCGCCAGCTCTGAAATTCGCAGCCATGGACAGAGGAGGAGGGAGGGGCAGAAAGAAGGAGGCGCGAGCCAGACAATGGAAAACAGCCATGGGGCTTTGGAAGCAGAATCTTACAGCCAGAGAGCATTGCTGAAAGGCAGAGCAGCAGGGCTGGGAGAGGCCTCACTGAATCCAGCATCTTTGTTTTGTATGGGAGATAGCTGAGAGTAAGGGAGACAAAATGAGTTCCCTGAGGTTAAGCAACCAGTAAGCCGTAGAACAGGGACAAGAACGGGCCTCTTTTTTTTTCTTTTGTGGGGGGAAGGGTATATAGGGTGTTCAGGGTCTCACTACTAGATGTGATCCACCTGTTTATAGCCTCCCAAGAGCTGGGATTACATGCACGTTCCGCCATGCCTAGTCTGAATTGCCCTCTCAGCGCGCCCAGGGGCGGGCAGACATGGCAGGCCCGGGGGATGAAACTCCCAGCACGAGCAGGCGCTTTAATCTGCTAAGCTATTGGCCCAAAGCCAGCCTCTTGTGCTTTTACAAAAGAAGTTTGGTCTCTTTTAAAAACCAGAGATTGGTAGAGGCTTCCTTCTTGCCCAGCGCCTGCTGTGAGGAGGTGCCAGGCCTGGCTGTGCCCACACACTGATGCTCCTACCTTGCAGGTTGACGCCCCGGGGCACCAAGCCCAGAAGCTCCTCCGTGGGGAGTTCATCTTCTGCTGCATTGGAGTTGTTGGGGGGCACTGCCCTCCTGCCCCCAAACGCGGTCCTGGGACTGTCCGACATTTTCAGCTTTCTGAGGTCCTTGGGGGGAAGCTATGGAAGAGGAATGTGAAATAAGTTCCCTTTGAGACCAGAATTCAAAAATAGAGAAGCAGACATAACTGTGTTCAATAGCACTTGAGCGGCACCTTCTGAGCTTCGCATAAATAATAACAGAGAAGTGGCAGCAAGGATTAGCCTAATGATGAAGCACGGCTCCCCAAGGGTCTCAGGGAGTTTTGGTGTTTGTCAAAACACATGGAAAGCAAGAGAGTGGGGGTTTATTTGAAGAAATGAGCAACTTTATAGATTTTAGGGAGCAGAGTTTTCCCTTCCCCAATGTCCTGGAAGGAAAGCATCTTCCTAGGAGATGTTTATTGCCATCTGGAGGTACCTATACCCATTTCAAGGAGATGTACAGGGCCTAATTTATTTTAAGATTAGATTCGGGCAGCCATGCCCAGACAAGTGTTGTCCTCCAAAACATTTGTATTTGCAATTCAACTGATATTTTTTTGAGGGCTGCTCTGCGCCAGCTGGGGTCTAGGTACTTGGGAGAGCTCCACCAGGGTACAAGGCAAATTTTCTGCTAAGAGAGCTGAAAGTCTCATGGGGCAAGGCAGGGGCCGGACAAGGTCAGAAGTAAATTCAAGTGAGGAAGGGAACTGCACTGGAGGCAGAAGCTCCCGGAGGAGAAGCTGGAGAGATACAAGGTGGTGGGTTGGAGGCCACTAAGTGGGCCTCTAATAGCCTGTGCTCTAACTTGCTTGGTCCTGGTCTGTGGCGTGGTCCTGGTCTGTGCATCCTTCAGTGCAGGCCAGGGGCCAGTTCAAATACCACACACGCTACGGTCATGCACAGTGAGTGCTTGGGGACAGAGACCCAGTGAAGGGGGACTCTGTTTGTGGCCAGGAGTGCCCGGATCAGCCAATCCCAATGCCTGCCAGCGTGGAACCAGGCACACCTTCCAGAGACCAAATATCATCCTGATCAAGTCAACTAGATCAGACTGTTCTGAAACATGGTGGGGGGGGTGGCAACAAGGCTGAGAACCAGGGAGCTTGCTGGGGTGAATAGCTGTAACTACTGTACTGAAGGTGAAGCCCACAGGGGCTTGGGTGGAGACAAGGGCACCTCCGTGTGTGCCTGCCCACATGTTTACAGACAGCCGCCTCTAGCAGCTGAGGGTGAATGGTGAGAAAATGCTTTAAGAATCGGCAGAAGGCAGGAAAAAATAGTCTGGAAAACAGCAGAGGCAGGTTCTGAGGGGCAGACAGCGCTTGGGGGAGAGAAGTGCAGAGCAGGGCAGCAGTCTGTTGGCAGAGGGCAGGTAAGCCATGGCCTGGGGGCTTCAGGTGCCAGCCAGGTGCAGCAGGTGCAGCTCTGCCCCAAGAGGACTGCAGGTGGGCAGCATCGTGGGCCAGGGAAGGGGCTGGAAGCGGGATGCTCCTGCTGTGGGGTGGTGGAGGGCTAAGCACAGGAGCAAAGCCAAAGCTTCCCACCTGGTCCCCCTCTCTCCCCCAAGCCTCTGTGGCCCTGAAGAAAGGGGCTCTGCCTTTGAGTGAGCCCCTACTCCCCCTTATTGCCTCTTCAGCAAGTGGCACTTTCCTGGTGACTTTGCAGAGTACTGAGCAGACCGGCTCAGAATTTGAGCTATGCAGTGCAAAGTTAAGGGAAGGAGAAGTGAGGTTGCCTCTGTCCCCCTCCCTGGCCCTGTAGCAGTCCCTTGGGGCTCCCTGGGGAACCTGGGTGCAGGGCTGCAGTGTCCTGGGGCGCACAATGGTACCTGGCAGCCCACTTACCCGTACGCTCCAGCCAGGGGGGCTTGGGCAGCTCTGTGAGTCCGGGAACTTCCTCAGAACGACTCGGGGGAAAGCAACCAGAAAGTTGGCTCTTAAATAACTTGCTAAGGGCTCCCACCCTCTTTCCCAACCCCCACGGTTTTCTCCTCCCCCTTCTTGACCACTTCAAAGAGCAGAGGCTTCTAGGACTTTCTATTTGTTTCTACCAGTCCACATGTCACTGGGTGGGACCCTTCCTCCTCCCCACTCCTCTGGAGTTCTGGGTTTCCTATTCCTGCATCTCTTCCCTGCCCCCGCCCCCAGATCTGCCTCCCCCTTGCTAGGCTGCTGGGAGTAACAGGAGAAGGACCGGAGTGCCAGGCAGCGCTGGAAGGGTCTTTCACAAAGGAACGCTTTTGCCACGCAAGTGAGCTGGTGCAGTCTGGCAGAGGGGCGGTCCTGCCCTCTGCAGACAGGTCACACAGACAGTTGTGACCACGCATGAAGTAAGAGCAATGAGTCCCCCCTGTGCAAACAAGGCTGCGCTCTTGAATCACCCAGGGAGCCAGTTACCACCTAACCACAAGGCTTCCTGCAGTGCAGCCTGGCCCAGCATTAGGCAGTGAAGGGTAAGCCTGCACAGAGCCACACGGATCAGAAAATGACACTGTGTCCTCCCTGGAAACCACTTCTGTGTGTCTTTATAAGTTAGAAAGAAAATAAATGTTCTTTCTAAAATTTTCTATATTTTTGTTTCCAAGTTTATCTTCAAATACTCCTATTTTCAATTATGGCTATTTCTAGCCTTCTTTACTGTTTTCAGCTACTTGACCCTGCCATAGAAAAATCTGTCTGAATGTCTGTCTGTCTGTCTGTCTGTCTGTCTGTCTATCACCTATCTGCCTATCCACCCATCTACACCTATCTCTATATAATAGCATATGCCTTTGGCTAGGAATTCTCCCAAGTTTTTTCTCTTTCTTTCTTTTTAAAAAAAATTTATTGAGAAACAACAATGAGACAGTTTCAAAACCAATTAGTAGGACAGTTTCAATAATTAATACGTTGCAGGTTGTTGTCTTTGTAGTGGTTATTCATAGTACAAGATGCAGACATGATATCCTGTCCACAAACA
>NDGM010942666.1:0-28274 GCA_002564305.1 Octomys mimax | reverse complement strand
GGTTCCACAAAGAGAGAGAGAGAGAGAGAGAGAGAGAGAGAGAGAGAGAGAGAGAGAGAGAGACTATATGTAATTCAGCACCAATATCAGGCACCATTCACCAATTTTATACCCACTTAAAAGAAAGAACTGGCTATTCTTTCAAACCTTTAATCCATTGACTTTTGGGGCATATTTTTGTATTGTTTATGTTTGTTTGATAAAGATGCAAATAGCTTTAGTATAACCATTTAGCTTTATTAGAATTATACCAGTAATGAGTAAAAATGCTGAATTACTGACATGGAGCATGAATTTGTAATTTTTTCACACTGCTGAGACAGCGATCATCTACTATTCTGCCCACCTTTTCTCATGATTTTTTGTTTTTTACTTCACTATACTTTTAAGAGTCTCAGTAATAGTAAGTCATCACTTTTTTGAAAGTAATTTCTTTCTGCTTATTGCTTCCAAATGAATTTGCATTTCTACTCATCGAAACTTACAATAAATTTCCTAGGATATTAGCAATCACAGGCCATGTAGGCAGAATGTAATTTACTGTACTAGAAAAACCTTAGAACATGTGTGTCGACAACAGATTTCTTTTGTAATATATTTGGCTAATATACGGCCTGACACCAGATCGATACAAATCATGCAGATACCATGATATTGTGTAGTAAAGGGGCTGCACTTTCTGATTGAGATTTCGGAGTCTCACCATAGGTACTATTATCTCTTTTCTTTCTTTTGGTTGCTGCCTGAGATAGAACACTGAATCTAAGTGTGCTTTAGTAATTTGTCCAAGATTGCAGCGTACCTAGTATAGGAAGGAGTTAGTACTCATGCCTCGTTCCTGGCTACTGGTCATTCCACCTGTGAAAAGCATTTTGTGTCTTGCAGCCTGGTCCATATTTGAATTTAATTTTCAAGAACTAATTTCATGAAACATTTCATGAGAATTTATGCATAGTATTCTGATCAGAATTTGTTAGTACTTTCTGCTTATTTGATTTCAACAGGAGCATTATGATCCATCCTTCTCCATAACTCTATTCTCTATAGGCACAAAAAAATTTCTTCCAGGAGAAGAACATCAGATGAAAAATTCCAAATTAAAACAGTTGCAAAATGGCAGACAAAATAAAAGACAGAAACAAAATCTTGGACTATTTTAAGACAGATTTTAGGTACATTACAGCAAGCAGGGGACAGTAAATGCGATGCATTGATGCTAGCGTACCAAACTAGTGCGGCACTTACAGTTCTATTTAGTAATAGCACATAAATGCTGAAGTAGAAACTAACAACTATAAACAAAATTTATGCACACTAGCACTGATCACATGCCACCTGGACAAGAGAATATAGTTAGAGATAATAGGCATAAATTGCTTTTGCATCAGTGGATAGACACTAACTACAAAGTCTTTGCTCCAAAAAAATGAAATTTTTAAATGCATGTCAAAAATACACTTCTTCACACATTTCTACTTCAAATATTGTGCATTTGTTTTTTCAACACAGGGATCTGTGTCAATTACTCTCGTGGTATGATCATGGTAGCATGTATCTGACATTCAGATTTCCATGGGTATCAGAAATGTTAGTTTGTTTTTATTAGTAATACCAACTTGGTGTTAAATATTTGGTAATGAAAGAAATGGTGACTTGAGAAGCACATGCCTCAGCTGAAAGCCCAGCCATCCTATCTCAGCCAGATACTTCTATGTTGGAACATGAAGCCAGTACTGTCAGACCTTCAGTTTTTTAAAAGCAGGAGGAAATACTCATTTCTTTTAACATGGAAATACTGGCCATGTTTACTAACCCAAAATTGTAAAGTCATCATATGGGTCAAGTAAAATATTTCAGCTGGCCACAGCAGGCATTAGCATATAAGCCTCTGGGCCAGATATGAGTCAATAGAGGTCATCACGATAGCCCTCAATAAATACCCAGACTGTTCACTAGGTT
Source organism: Octomys mimax (assembly GCA_002564305.1). NCBI lineage: Eukaryota > Metazoa > Chordata > Mammalia > Rodentia > Octodontidae > Octomys > Octomys mimax. Next base: position 26,315 of record NDGM010942666.1, on the reverse strand, counting down.
CTTCCTGTTTCTCAGCAGATGCCTAAAAAGTCATAGAATATCTCATTGTATCTCTACTGATGGAAAGGTTTGTCACTGACCTGGAGTTGTCATTTGTACCTATGCATATTTTTTTCTATCCACAGTCTATAATAATTATAATTGTTCCCTCCAGTACAAGGTTACCGTTTCTTAACTAAAGCTTGATGATGCAAGCATGTTGTTATGAAAATTTCTGATTACTTGGACTTAAAGGAAAGAACGTGAGATATTTATTTTTATGCTGTTTCTTGAGAAAGTGAAGTGGTTTGTTCATTGTTTTACTGCCACCACCTAGAACACTCCTGGCAAAAAGAAGTTTGGATAGAATTAATTTATTAATGGAAATGTTCTATTTTAAGCATACATTCATTATTTACTCATTATGTGAACTCCTTAGCGAAAAAAAAAAAAGTATGTCCAGAATATTGTCAAATGTTGCTACATGTGTAGATCATTAACTAGGACTAGGAAACCATTTTTTGGAAAAAGTGGAGTGATCTTCAATTGTATTCAGTGGAAAACATCCTAAATTTTAAATGGGAAAGCCCCCTTTATCGTTTAGTTCTCAGACTTTCAGAGAGTGTTTCACATTTTTTTAAGTCTCCTTTCTAGAAAAGTGTAACAAAATCAGATTACACTGTATTGACTGATTCCTTCTTGGTTAATCAGACATCTAACTCTGTATTCTGTGAGCCCTAATCATGATTTTTCCACTCTTTTGGATTAAGAACCACCTAGCTAGTTACTAACCATGCTCTTGGGTGTGTCTAGATGGGCCATGAGGTGTGACCTTGGGTGTTGTGCAGTTTCCTAGCCGAATTCTCTCTGGCAGAATTCCCTTCCACTGTTTCCCAGCCACTATAAGCCAAGCAGCTTCACTCTGCAATGCCCTTCTGTCCCAAAATTTCCTGTTTGGAGACAGTTGAGCACAGACTGAATCCCAAAGGGCACGAGCCAAATTAGCTCTCTGCTCCCAGTAAGGGGTATGTGATTAATACACATGCCAAGTATTCCTGGAGGCAGAGGAATTGTAGATTACATATCTAGTACCAAAAATACAAGTCAGGATCTCATAAATTAATTTTATACTTATCCTAGATTTCATTAAGATTTAATAGCTTAAAAGTATTTAACACTGTAAAAAATCTTTCATAATCTTTTTTCATCAATAGTCACGATGACCTGTTCTCACTTGATTATTCTTTGCTAACATGTATTTCAAAATCAAATTTAAAAACTCAATTTTATCAGTCACATAGATATAAAGGTAAAAGTGACGTTCCAACTTCAAACATGTGTTCTTATACAGAGATAACTGTCCATATGTTTATTTATTAATAAGATACTAAGCTGTTTGCCAACTGCTCGGTCATATCCATCAATCTCAAAATATTGTAAGAATTATATTCTGTAGAGATAGCAGGGCTGGATAAACAAAATTATCGGGGCCTCCAACTTTCTAATTTTATAGAGTCACCTGTGTTGCTTAACAAAAGTAACCTCATGTATTTAGTAAGCTTTTCCTTGCTGAGACAAAATACCTGATACTTCAACTTTGAAAAAAGAGAGATTTATTTGATCTCACAGTCTCAGAGCTGTGAGTCCGTGGTTCTGGCTCCTGGGCTGCCACACCATGGTGAACAGCAGAACAGAAGAAACTTCTCACTCATGGCACCCCGGAGGCAGAGAGCAAGGGAAGTAGAAGCCCCCAAAAGGCTCTGAGCCAGATAAGTCCACGAGGCCGCAGCTCCGGGACCTTGTCCTCTGTCCTGGCCCTTCCTCTTAAAGCCTGTTCAAATCTTGAACTTATAAATGGGTTGACTCTCACAATTCAACCACCTCCAATCACATCCCCAGGAGTCCTTTATCCAATCAAGTTGACAATCAAGATTACCCAGTACACCCCACATAGAAGACAAGAGGACAGCACTGTCATGGTATGACCTGACATGATTATAACAGGATATGTTCCATATGGCCTATTTATAATTTATACTACACATGATCTTAGCCAGAACACCAAGGAGTGATGCGACTTATAATTTACAATTGGTTATTTTTAGTGAATGTGTATGGTATACCAGAGATTGAACCCAACACATTTTCACTAAGCTACATGCACAATTTTCTAATGTGTTTTAAAATTTTTTTCCATTACAGGGGATGGAACCTAGGCTCTTACTTGCTAAGTAGAGCTCTACAACTGAGCTACACTCCCAGTCTTTTTTGGTTTTTGTTCTGAGACAGAATATCATCTCACTAAGTTCCTAAAGGACCTAGGCTATGCTCTTACTTGCAACATTGCCTCAGACTCCTAGAGTGCTAAGATTATAGAGAAGTGTCACTGTCTCTAGCTCAGTGTTATGCATTTAAGTCAATTCTGGATGTGTTATAATATTGGATGGCCAATTTGGATGCCAGAATATCTTTCTGAAATATTAAAAGGAGGCTTATGAAAATAGTTTATGATTAAGAATTTACATGTTCTATGTAGGTGCTATCACAGTGAACATTTTACATGTTTGTTTTTTTTCTTTGAAGGCTATCTTTCTCATAATAAGTACAAATTGCATTGGTAACATTTATTTGTTTGTAAGGGTGAGAACAACAATGACCTCCAAATTGTTTAGGACCTAATCCCTGGAATTTATGAATATGTTAAATTATCTTACAAAGAGAAATTAATATTGCAGGTGGAATAAAGTGGCTCATCAACTGATTTTCTGGCTGGGAAATAATCTTGGACTGTCTGAGTTGCTCCAGTGTAATCATGAAGGTTCTTAAAATGGAAAAGGGAATCAAAAAAATGAGAGTGGGAAAATGTCTGTGAAAAAGAGTGGGCCAGGAGTCTAGCAAGGGGTGCAGCCCAGAGTCACCAAAGGCCAGAGAATGGGTTCTTCCTAAGATCTTCACAATAAACACAGAACCTCTGACACCAATCAATCAGCACCCAATGGGAGCCATTCAGGGCTTCTGAACTACAGAAGTATAAAATAAGACTACACAGTTTCAAGCAACTAAATTAGGAGTCAGGGAAACCAAGAAAACCGAGGAACTTTTTTTCTCCAAAATATTCTGTTGTTGAAATTAATAATCCAGTTGAAATTTTCAAACTTAAGGCATCATTTATGTGTTTATTTGTTTGCTTGCTTACTTTCAGGAGGTAATCCATAGCAGTCATGAAAGTAAGAAAAATGAAGACATTTCCAAGACACATGGGATTGACGGTCTTGAAACAGAAATGGTAACTTCTTAGAAAATAATACTTTGTCAATAGTTTTCAGAGCTGAGTAGATGCTCTATCTTACTATATCCATTTGATGTTATTGTCATTTTGTATTTACTGTCAATATATGCAAGTATTTCTGTCTCTACTTTTGAATCAATTTTTTTTTCAAAAAAATGATGCAGGCACTTGAAAAATATGACATTTTAGGTATCAATTCAAATATGTTCTATTATAACAAGTTCCTTGATTAAAATAAATGATAGCTGAATTAACACCTCTCCATGTGTTAGATGAAATCACTGTAAAATGAAGACTATTATCTGCAGTACTCAAATCACTGACTTCTTAAAAAAATTTACATTTTCTTTAAACACAGGTATCTCATCTTGAAAAACACACTGAGGAAATAAGCCAAGCTTCTCAGTTCAGTCAATATGTTCAAGAAACAGGTAAGAGTCTTGTGTTAGAGCTGAGCTTGAATGGGGGAATTCCAAAGCCCAAGCTTCACCAGGGAGTGACTTAAGCAACTCTGACTCACAGTCCTAATGAGGAAGGCTTGTGTTTCTACATACAAGTAGAATTTTCTCATGGCAATTGGGTGCAGCACCTTTCTAAAATAGCCCACTGCCCACTAGACTATCATCTATTCATCCCAAAGCCTCCAACATGGCAAGGATTCAGTTCTGCATGTTTTTCTGCCTCAGGGAACTAACACAAAATTTGATGTTTATTAATCTCTCTGAGAACAGATTATATTAATTTGCTTTAATAATAGATTTAGGTATGAGTTTTTAACTCTCCAACCTATAGATAGATTAGTTGTGAGAAAATTTCTGTATTTTATAAAACAAAGCACAGTTATCTTGCTTATAACAAGAGAAAAAGGTCTGCTGCCATGAAGATTTAATCCATCTCTAGCCAAAACGTTACTTGAGCGCCACTACTATGCCTTTATTTTATTCTTTATTGCTTAAGAAAGTAGGCCTTCTTTGATTCTTTTGGGGGTTTTTGTTTTATAACTTTTATTATTTTTCCCTGAGCATAGAAATAAGATGTGCTATGTGGAAAATATAGAAAATATTTCCATCTAGAGAGAAGCATTCAGTTTTCTTCCCATAGTTCTTGCTGCATTCCTAAATTATACAATGAAATGATACCATAATAAGCTTGTGTCTTGACTATTTTTCTATGTATTGTGGGAAATCTCCCATGGCATAATAATTCAACTGAAGCAGAATTTTGATTCATTATATAATATCCCTGGTGTCCTCTTCTCTTTGTAGTCATTGACACACCTGATGATGAAGAGATACCTAAAGTTTCAACTAAGTCTTTAAAAGAGCAATTTGAAAAGTCTGCCCAGGAAAAGGTCTTCTACTCTGACAAAGACACAACAAGCCCAGCTAAGCAGATTAAGGTAACATAATTTCTTTACACAGAAGTGCATTAAGTGTAAAGGGGGCTTACAGGACAGGGAGATAGCTCAGTAGAATAAGTGCCTGCTTCGCAAGCCCAGGGTCCTGCTTTCAATCCCCAGTACTGAAAAAAAAATCTTAAATATATGAATTCTTTCAGTCAACAAATATTTTAAGTTGGCAGGAACTTTATTTATTTTTTATATATTTAGTACAGAGTCTACAGGGTCTCGCTACACATCTTACATGTTTCTCTAGCAACAACAGAAATTTTTAAAAATCCTAAACTAGCTTGTTTTCTGTTTTAGAAGAACAATTTTGACCTACTTGAGAAAATAATTAATATAAAAACTTTTCAAACTAGAGTAAATGAGGGAGGAAAAAAGTGTGCACGCTCTAGGGTATATAACTTACAGTAGGTAAAGTAACAAAGTCAAATTAAAATGCTTACTTTGTTCTGTTTAAAACTCCCAGGAAAACAAAACAACCTTCAAAAGTACTTCAAAACTTTCACTATTTCCCTTTAGATTGCTCAGCAGGGCACATTAAGTAAGAGCGGGAGAGTAAGCACATTTATAAATATTAAAGTTAAGAGTCACAGATACACTGAATGACTTGCTTATAGTCATTGAATGACTTGCTTATAGTAAAAATAGAACATGGGGGTGACAGTAACAAACATTAAATACTACTATTTAGGTCTTTAAATAGGGTATTTCACCTGTTTTTCCCATCATGTTGCAGCAGAATCCTGGTTATGGACAGGTAAAAGGCAGTTCTTTGGAAGCCTTCACCATTACATTAATCTTCATAAGCTTTTTTTCTCCCCTAAAGATTGAAAGTGAATATGAAGAAATTATAAAGCCAACATCAGTTGTGGGTACCTCTTCCTCTTCTTACACTTCAACCAGCCAGAGAAAGGAAACATCAACCTCAAGCTATAGTGATCAAAATGCTACTTACTCAGCTCTGGCACAAGTTAGTGCCACTGCTCCAGGAGAGACAGAAGAATTTCCTCCTCCCCCACCTGATGTACTTCAAGTTCCAATAGATGTGACAGCATCTTCCCAGTCCCCTGAACTCCCTAGCCCTGCTAGAAGACTACCAGTCCCCAAAGATGTCTATTCCAAGCAAAGAAACTTGTATGAATTAAACCGTTTATATAAACACATCCATCCTGAGTTAAGAAAAAATTTAGAGAAAGATTATATCAGTGAGGTTTCTGAGATTGTTTCTAGTCAAAAGGACACAGGAAGCTCAGTTTCAGCAGATGTGCAACATGCCCGATATGTTTTTGAGAATGCAAATGATAACTCTCAAAAAGAACTGAACTCTGAAAGAGAATACTTGGAATGGGATGAAATTCTGAAAGGGGAAGTGCAGTCTATGAGGTGGATTTTCGAGAATCAGCCATTAGATTCCATCAACAGTGGTTCTCCAGAGGAAAGTAACAATGCCAAGGGCATTGCTGATCAAGAAATCATTGCTGGTGATGATGTCAAGTATACTACATGGATGTTTGAAACTCAACCCATAGATGCCCTGGGGGTTCATTCTTCTGAAGGTAGAGTAAATGCTGACAAAATTCCTGAACTGGCCAGAGGAGATGTTTCCACAGCCCGCTGGATGTTTGAAACAAAGTCATTAGACTCTATGAATAAAATGTACCAAAATGAAGAAGAATCAGCATTTACTGCTTCTAGGGACATAACTGGGGGAGATGTCAAAACTGTGAGATATATGTTTGAGACTCAACATCTGGATCAACTTGGACAACTTCATTCAGTAGATGAAGTTAACTTACTTCAGCTCAGGTCTGAACTTAAAGAAATTAAAGGAAATGTTAAGAGAAGTATAAAATGTTTTGAAACCCAACCTTTGTATGTTATTAGAGATGGTTTAGGTCAAATGCTAGAAATCAAAACTGTTCATAGAGAAGATATTGAAAAGGGGGATGTGAGAACAGCACGTTGGCTGTTTGAAACACAGCCTTTAGACGCAATCAATAAGGATATCACAGAAATTAAAATTGTCCGAGGAATATCCATGGAAGAAAATGTCAAAGGTGGGGTGAGTAGAGCAAAGTGGTTATTTGAAACTCAACCTTTGGAAAAAATCAAAGAAGACTTGGAAGAGGTCATCATAGAAAAAGAAACAATAATAGGCATGGATGTCTCCAAAAAGTGTTGGATGTTTGAAACACAGCCATTAGATGTTCTAAAAGAAACTCCTGATGCAAATCCTGTATTAGCTGAAGAGATAATAGGGGGTGATGTACAAACCACCAAGCATCTATTTGAAACACTTCCAATAGAGGCCTTAAAAGATAGTCCTGATGTAGGAAAGCTTCAGAAAATCACCACCTCTGAAGAAGAGAAAGGTGATGTCAGGCACCAAAAATGGATTTTTGAAACTCAACCACTGGAAGAGATTAGAGAAGATAAAAAGGAATACACACGAACTGTGAAGCTAGAAGAGGTGGATAGGGGAGATGTCAGAAATTACACACGCATCTTTGAATCAAACAATTTAATTAAATTTGATGCCTCACATAAAATAGAAGTGGAAGGAGTCACAAGAGGCACTGTGGAGTTAAATAAATCTCTCTTTGAGACTATGCCACTGTATGCCATTCAAGATCACCTTGGAAAATACCATCAAGTAAAGACAGTCCAGCAAGAAGAAATCTTAAGAGGTGATGTGAGGAGCTGCAGATGGCTTTTTGAAACAAGGCCCATTGACCAGTTTGATGAAAGTCTTCTTAAATTTCAGATAATTAGAGGAATATCTGCTCAAGAAATACAGAGTGGAAATGTAAAATCTGCTAAATGGTTGTTTGAGACTCAACCTCTTCATTCAATTAAATATTTTAGTAATGTGGAAGAAACAGAAAATAAAGCAGAACAAGTGACAGATATTGTTAAAGGGGATGTCAAAACCTGTAAATGGCTGTTTGAAACCCAGCCAATGGAGTCTCTTTATGAAAAAGTTCCGTTAATGACTGCAAGTGAAGAAATTCATAAGGGAGATGTCAAAATGTGTACGTGGCTCTTTGAGACGCAGCCTCTTGACACCATAAGAGATGGCTCTGAAACAACACTCTCCTTGCAAACTACAAAGCACAAGGAAATCCAAGGTGGAGATGTTCGTACAGCATGTCTTCTTTTTGAGACAGAAAATTTAGACAGCATACAAGGAGAGGAAGGAAAGGAAACCAAGCCTGTGGAGGTGGATATCCAAGCTGGAGATGTCTCCAGCATGAGGTATAAATTTGAAAATCAATCCTTAGACTCTATAAGTTCCAGTTCAGAGGAAGTGTTGAAAAAGATGAAGACACTAAAAGCTGAAGACATTCAGAAAGGCAATGTCTTAAATTGTAGGTGGCTCTTTGAAAACCATCCCATTGACATGATAAAAGAAGGCCAAGAAAGCGATGGATTAGTAAAGACAGTGACAGACATAGAAGGTGGAAATGTGAGAAAAGGGTGCTTCATCTTTGAGACTTTTTCTTTAGACAAGATTAAAGAAGAGTGTGACTGTATCAGCACCAAGAAAACAAATGCTGAAGAAGTAGTCAAGGGTGATGTAAAAAGCTACACGATGCTCTTCGAAACCCAGCCACTCTATGCAATTCAAGATCAAGAAGGGTGCTTTCATGAAGTAACAACTGTTAAAAAAGAAGATGTGATTCATGGAGATGTACGAGGAACAAGATGGCTTTTTGAGACAAAACCATTAGATTCAATTAATGAATCACAAACCGTGTATGTTATTAAATCTGTTACACAAGAAGACATTCAGAAAGGGGATGTTAGTTCTGTCAGATACAGATTTGAAACACAGCCACTAGATCAAATCTCAGAAGAATCCCATACAATTGTGCCCACTATTGACCACATTCAGGGTGGAAATGTGAAGACAAACAAACAATTCTTTGAGGCTGAAAATTTTGGGAAGAACAATTATGTAAGAACTGTAAGTGTCAATGAAATTCAAAAAGGCAATGTTAGAACATCTATGTGGCTATTTGAAACTCACACTGTAGAAGAGCTGAGAGGAGAAGGGTCAGAATATAAAAATATCAAGACAGTTACCCAGGAAGATGTGCAAAAGGGGGATGTTAAGCAGGCAGTATGGCTATTTGAAAACCAAACTTTGGATTCAATTAAAGATGCAGAAGAAAGCATCACAAAAGTGGCTAAGGAGGAGATCCCAGCTTCCGATGTCAAGACTACCACATGGCTCTTTGAAACAACACCAATTCATGAATTCAATGAAAATAGAGTTGAAAAGGTAGAAATTATTGGCAAGAGCATTAAAGAAACATTGAAAGAGCTTTACTCTCAAAAAGTTATTGAAGCTCCTGGAATTATCATTGAAACTGATGAAGTTGGGGATGTTCGAATGGCTAAATATAAGCTAATGAACCAAGAATCTCCTGAGATACAGAAAGAAGAAGTTATTAGGGCCAATCTTGGAAATATAATGATGAACTTACTTTCCAAAAAAGACTGCACCAAAAAAGAGATCATGATTAGTGAAGAGGAGAAGGGAAATGTTAACCTGACTAAAACTCAGTTGTTGAACAGATCAACTGAATTTCATGCTGAAAAAGAAGAGATAGTGAAAGGTGACGTGCAAGAGGCAATAAAAAAACTGTTCACAGAGGAGAGATCTGCAAAGAAAGGCATTTTAATCCAAGAAGATGAAAGAGGAGACATTAACATGACCATCTATTGTCTTCTTCACGAAAACACTGGTGATACAATTAAGCGTGAAGAAGTAATAGGGGGTGATGTACGACGTACCATTCATAATCTGTTGTCTTCCACATCAAACAGTGCAGTCTGTGAGAGGGCTAAAATTGATGCCTCAGAGAGAGGAAACGTTCAGTTTTTCACAACATGCATAGAAACTGGAGCTTTAGATTACCTCAAACAACTTCAGACAGGACCAGATGAAACACTAGCAGCTAGGAAGCAAGAAAGAGAAGAAGAAATAATTGGTGTTGATGTGGAGCACACAAAATTCTTGTTGAGGAAAAGGCAGTCTCAGATTGAACGTACTGTTAATGAAGCAGACATCATTCCAGGAGATGTGCGTAATACAGTTAAAGTTTTTATGACAGAGCCTCCCAGTACATCTTATAAGACAACCAAAGAAGAAATTATGAATGAAGACTTGAAATCAACCCTAAATTCTCTCAGCCAGGACATAAATCAGAAAACAGTGACTAAAACGGAAGAAATAAAAGCTGACATGCTGGCTACCCTCAAGTCACTTAAGGAGTCAAAGCAACGGTGGCAAGAATCTAAACAGCCTAACGCCATCCCTTGTGATGTTGAGAAAGCAATTGAATGCCTTGAAAAAGCTACAAATACAAGGACTGAAATACTTAAAAAGGAGCTTATTCGAGATGACCTTGAAATATCATTAAGGTCTTTGAAAGAAACACAAAGGGATTTCAAAGAGGTAGATAAAGAAGGCAGAATTGAAAAAGATGTCCATGCTGAAATAGTAGGATCGTCAGAAGAGCAGAAGATGAAGATTCATCAGGGGGCCATCCAGACAGGCACAGAAAGCATTCTTCAGCCAAGACCAGGACCGCTTGGCCAAGGCATTCTCAGTCAAACTGAAGGCAAATCTTGCTATGGGACTTCCACAGGAGAAAGAATGGACCTTAATCTTCCAAAAGCCCCCAAAGGCACTGTAAAGATTGTCATAGATCGTGAACAAAATAATGATGCTCTTGAGAAAAACCTTAGAAAACTTTCTAATTCATACCATGAAACTATGAGAAATGTGTTCGAAACAGGTGGCAGAATGGGTGTTGGGACTAATACCACCAAAGAACAACAGCTTAGTGATGAACACACAACTGGGCAATTAACCTCAATGGTGTCCATGAAGGAAAATGTAACAACTAAGGAATCAGACACGGTGAGACAGCTGATGAAGGAAAGTATCTTAAGATCTGCCCAATCTATTGACAAAACACTTGGAAAGCACCAGATTCAAACTGGTGAACTGAGAAATGACCACCAGAAGACTGAGTCTTTCTACATAAAAAATCCTAAAAGGACTAAGAACATTAAAGTATCAACAGAGATGCGAAGTCCCACACCTAGTCCCACCCAGCATCCAGTTACCATACAAGTTGGAGAAGCATATGAAGTTACAAAGGGTTTTCAGGAGCAAACTATGCTAAAGCAAGAAACGCAGTATCCTAATAAGGATATGAAGAAAGATAAGAGGAACTCTCATTCTTTTCCCGTAAATCAAAACATATCCAGTGTAACAGAGGAGAAAGTCTCTGAAAAAAGTCACAATAAATTCAATGCAACTGACAAAAAGCAGAAAACTGATGTTTATCTGGAAAGCCAGGACTTTTTAATGAAGACAAATACTTCGAAAGACTTAAAAATGGCAATGGAAAGGTCCTTCAATCAGATCAACTTTAACCCTGAGCATAATGAGAGAGAAAGTGAATGCTCCCTACCACCTCCGTCCCCACCTCCTCCTCCACCCTCCAATGCATCATCTGAAATTGAATTTCCTCTTCCCCCTCCACCTCCTTTAAACCTGTTGCCTGAAAAAAATGAGTTTCCTCCTCCACCTTCCACAGAGAAGATAAGGGCTGAATTCAAAAGCTTCCCAGTCTTGCCTCTTCCTCCACCACCAGTAGATGAGAAAGCTGAAAGAGAATGTCTGTCTGAGTTTCTACCACCTCCACCTCCTCCAACTCCATCTCACAAATCAGCACATCTTCTTTCCTCCTCTGTTCCTGAAAAACATAGTGAAGCATTCATCCAACAATATTCCCAAAAAGAAGCTGCAAGCTCTCAGAAAACTTATTCTCATGCTAAAGTCATAAAAGGTAAAACACCGCCTCCCACTTTGCCCAAGCCTAAATTCTCCAAGCTAATCAAAGATGAAAAGAATCATCTTTCTAAAGGTGAATTGGAAAATGCCCTATCAAACATGGAATATAAAACTACTCCCTTTAAACATCAGGAAACAACGATGGTGACAGCTAGCAGGGAGCACACAGACACAAGGCACGGTACATCGAGAAAAAGTCTTGATGAAAAAATACAATCGTCTGTTGCTTCTGCTAAGTCTCTCTCCCAGATAGTAACAGAAACTTCAGCACTCAATGGAGCACAGAAAGCACGTCTCATAAAATCTCATTCATTTCCAGAAAGTTCAAGTCAACAAAGTCCAAAACCTTACATGAGAAAATTTAAGACACCTTTAATGATTGCTGAAGAAAAATACAGACAACAAAGGGAAGAGCTTGAAAAACAGAAAAAGGAAAGTACTTGCTACAACATTGTCAAAAAGGAAAGCTCAAATCAAAAGATGTCAGAGTTGGAAAAGGAAATGCTGTTAGAAACAACATACAAGGAAATACCCCCACTCAGAATGGATTCAGAGCTCACTGTGGGTCAACCCAACCAAGTTGCCCAGAGTAATAATGCTCAAGTGTGTTCTGACAAGGAGTTTTCCACAACGTCAGCAGAAACAGTTCCTGTCAATAGACAACAGCATGTTCTAGCAGCCTCAGAAGGCAAAAACAACATGAAAAAGGAAGTTTTACAGAGTTCAAGGGGTCTTAAACAATCTAGATCAGCTTTAGAAATTCACCAGAGTCTCCAAGAATATAGCACACATGAAAAACAACAGAAGTGTGTGGAGCATTTGAATATGGACCAAAGCAAACCAGCTTCTCCAACTTCTAAAGTTAAAACCATCAAGCTCCCAACTCTAAATCAGACATTAAATAAAACAGACCACAGCTATGAAAGCCATGTGAAACAATCTGCGGTTGATGCTCAAGCCATTACCAAACAACAGTACCAGGAAACTGAGAAAATGGAAGCAAGGACAGTATTTCATAATAAGCAATCGGTGGCTGAACAGTTTTATCAATTACCTAAGAAGGAGAAAAGAGTGACAGTACAAATGCCTACAGAGTCTGCAGCAAAGAGCCAGGAAAACGAGTTCAAGATTGTTCTTGAGAAGCAAAGAGAATGTAGGGAATCTGACAGAGAGGAACTTCTAGGAAGTGAAGAAAAAAGACAAGGGTCATCGGTAATCAGTCCTGAAGAAGACATATTAATGGTTGAAAGAAAACAAGGATACTTGAGAAATTGGTCATCACCAAAAGTAGGGAAGCCAAAGGTTATTGATGTACATCTGGATTCACAGACTCAGAATTTCCAGCAAATACATACACAGACTTCAGAAAGTCAAGTTGAACATAAAAAATCCTCACAGCTATGTAATAGTCTGCAGGGAAAGAAATGTCTCAGAGACAGAGGCATACAGCAGAAACAAGCCTCTAATGCTAAAGATTCAAGGCATGAGATTTCACAGAACAAATCTCCATTTTCCTCTGTGAAAGAATCTCAGCAGGATGATGGAAAGTGTGCTGTAAATATATTGGAGTTCTTGAGAAAACGTGAAGAACTACAGCAGATTTTGTCTAGAGTAAAACAGTTTGAAGCAGAGCCAAATAAAAATGGTCTTAAAACATTTCAGACACTGCTAAATATTATTCCTGTATGGCTGATAAGTGAGGAAAAAAGAGAATATGGAGTTCGCGTTGCCACAGAGAGTAATTTAGAAAAAGTCAAAGAAGAAATAACACATATTAAAACGCAAGCAGAGGATATGCTTGCGTACTGTGAAAATATAATTCAAATAGCCACGATAGCCTCCCAAACAGGAAGGCAAGGAAATAAGCTTACCACTCTTAACGAAACATCATTGAAAGTTTCTAGTACTAATGCAAGCTCTAGGGAAGACGTTGAACCAAAAGAAAATAACGTGGCAAAAGAAAACATAGGGCACCACCAAGGAGCAACTCACAAGGAAGCATCTGCTCCTAATTATGCAAAAGCCCATCATAAAATTAAGACAGATGATAGCAAGAGCTCTCCTCTCTCTTTAAAAAGTCGGCCACCATCACCTACTTTTATAACAATCGAGTCTTCTGCCAGACGAACAGAAACGCCTCCTAAAAATGAGCTTTCTCAGTTGCCTTCAAAGGATAGCTGTGTGGAAAACCCACCCGGAAGACCAGTATCACATACATCTAGAATTCACAGGGCCAGCACCTCCCCTTCTCCACCTAGGAGCCGCTCTGAACAACTTGTCAAACTCAAAGACACCACTGCAAAGTTATCCAGAGGGTCCATCCCACGTACACCAGTAACCACGGTCCCCATTGTAGAGAAGAGGTCTGAGATTGTCATGTCTCCAGCATCACTTCGTCGTCAAATTAAGATAGAAAGTTGCAGTAGAGACTCTCCGCCTACAATCACAATACCTGTGGGTATAAATCATGTCGGCAATGGTTCCTATGGAGAATCCATGCAAGCTCAAGAGGAAGTGAGGACAGTAGAGAAAAGGGCAACATATGTTCATAAAGATGGAGTGAATTCCATTAATGGCATGGTGCCTGACACTGAAAGTTATGATGCAGTCGAAATCATCCGCAAAGTGGAGGTGCCTTGCCAGTCCGAACGCCCTCAGAGATATGAAGCAGCCAATCGAACTATTCAAATGGCTGAAAATTTCATGAATAGCCACAAAAATGATATAAACAAATGGTTTGAGGATGGCCCAATTTTTGAAGCAAAATCACATAGAGTTTATGCAAATGGAGATGTCAACCATAACATACAGCAGGAAAGTCACATGTTTTGTAAGGAGGAATTTGGATCAACATCCTTAGAAGACACTGAGTTTACAGGCTTTTTTTACAAACATCCTAGAGCACTCCAAGAACAAAATCCTGCTCAACAGCACAGAGTACACTCTGAAACAAGGTCTCTAAGAGAACACTGCTCGGGCATGGATGCCTTTGAGAATCAGGTTGTTGGGTCAAAGGTAGCATCCTCATCGTCACACAGCTCAGAGGCTGGCAAATCTGGCTTTGACTTCAGGCATGCCCCGCCAACCTATGAAGATGTCATTGCTGGCCATATTTTAGACATCTCTGATTCACCTAAAGAGCTTCGGAAGAATTTTCAAAAGACGTGGCAAGAGAGCGAAAGAGTTTTTGAAAGCCTAGGATACGCAGCCTCAGACGCTTCTGCCACTGAGATGAGAAGCACCTTCCAGGAGGAATCTGCATTTATGAATGGTAAATGAGCTTGAAAACTGTGAAGGAAGATTAACTCATTTAAAAGCATGCCCTAAACTCAACATGATTTGCAGTGGAATAACCAAATCATATAGCCTAAACCTAACAGCTACCCCTGCGTGCCTCTAGCTTTTTTTAGTATGCCTGATATTTTTACTGCTTTCTCTTCACAAAAGCATCTCATATGGCATGATCCACTTGTACTATGTGAGCATAATAAAAACTTTTATGTCAACTATTGAAACCTATATCTATCAAGGTAAATAAAGCCTTGGATAAGACAATAAATATAATTGCTATGAAAATATTAATAATTTTTGTTATACATGTATTAGAGAATAGAGCACATTATTAATAGTTGTTAAAAGTTACTTCATATAGCTATATCAGATGACATTGGCTCACACCCTGTAACTGAATATGGATGTCGTTTTAAGTGCACTGTTAAGAGCACTTATAATATATATATAAAATTAATATTACTGTTAGAATTCGATTTTTTTCTAATGCCATATTTTATCTACAACTGACTTTTCCACCTTTCTAAAAAGAAATGACAGTTCCCGCTGATCTTCTTCACAGACAGAAAGAACAGCACATCTAAAATTTGATTATATTTATAAGAAGGAGATTTTAATCATGTGAATTTAGTACATATTTTGTAGCATCAGAGAACAACTCATTTCACTAAGTCTCCCCTACATTTTTATAATTAGTGAGAGTTTGTGATAAAAGGATTTGACATAATTAATGTGCATCATTAGTGCAGTCAATTCTTTTAGACAGATTGAAAAAAGAGCAAGCTTAAAAATAAAAACTGCTGAAACTAATAATTATGCCTGCGTCATATTTGCAACATATGTGTCTAGCTTATCAGGTTAATATGGTTTCTTAATGTGCTTGTTTCGAGCACAATTAAGCAAAGCTGTCTAATTAATTTCAAATGCTGCTTCTTTCTAGCTAGCTACCAAAACCCAGCAAATGAAAAGAAACTTCTGGTGAACAGAGAAATGTGTCCACATCAAAACAACAAAAAAAATAACAATGTGGCTCTAAAATATGTTTTTGTTTGGCTTGGTTTTTTGTATAAATGACTACAACTGTAATCGGAAAGCTTAATTATCCTGGCAGGGTTGTAGCAAGACCAATATGGAAATGGAGTTTCTCTATCAATTTAAACAACTATACAAACCTTGATTAGTAGTGTAATCATCATTATATATAAGAACTAACTCTCACTCAAAAGAAAACCAGGAAACGACTGTAGGTATTAAGAGAAGTATGGAAAGCAGATTTCCATACTTCCATACTAAAATCTAAAACTATTTAAGAAAAAATATTTCTGAACATTTCAAACTATTCAAATCTAATTATACTACACAAAAGATTTGGAGTCATAAAATCAACCCTAAGTTGTAAAGAAACACTGTATTGATGTCTTTGGCTTAAAAATGTGTTTGTACTTTAGAAAAACCCATTGATAATACCTTTTAAATCTTTGGACAAAGTTAAGTATAATCTTTACATATTTTCAATTATCTATAGTGAATGATAACTTTTTTCAGGAAGCCCCCCATTGCTGAGCTTACTATTGATATTTAACATATTAAGATGAGTGTATATCTTTTATTTCTATATGTTTGATGTAATAATGCCAATGTGTACAATGTGTGAATAGTAGAGGTGTTAGGATAATAATCTTTATTAATATTAATCCTATTGATAATATAGGCTCTAGCAATAGAAAGACAATAGACAGAAAGCTTGCCACTTTAACTGCATGGCCAGTTAATATTGTTGATGGCTTTTATAATGTTTTAAGAATGCAATTGAAAACAATACTATATAAGCTTTTGTAATGTTTTATTTTTAGAAACAGCTGTTCCAAGACAAAGAAACATGTACACTTTGTCAAAAGACAGTTTATCCAATGGAATGCCTAGTAACAGACAAGCAGAGTTTTCATAAATCGTGCTTCCGATGCCACCATTGCAACAGTAAACTGAGGTAAAATGTTTTGTGGTCTGCGGCACAAACATTCAAAGGGCCTGAAGCATATGCTCAGCATTGCAACCCTAGGCAGATTCAGATTGCTCCAGATCTTGCTGCGGCTATCAGTTCATACCACCACACAGCAGGATATGTTTGTGTTGTTCTGTATTGATCAGTTGCTATGACCTTTTTCCTTTTGGAATTTTGCTTTCCTAATCAAACCCAGAGGATGTTCTTTGATTCCAACATAGAAATCATGCAGATGAGAAAAATGAGAGTCACTATGCAAAGCAGGATTTCTAAGTTAGCGTTCTAGTCCAAAATCTACATTACATCAGCAGTCATTAAACAGTCATTAAACTGTTTCTACAAAGGGCCGCAGTAGTAAACATTTCCCATTTTGCAAGTCAGCTTTCTCACTCCTGAGGCACAATTACCACACCTATACCGGGAAGAAAGAGAAGGAACTTAGGCTGGTAACTGGAGAGATTCAGTCTGGGTTCACCAGCACCAAGGCCAAAGCCTCCCAGTAGAAGAGTGTGGCAGTGGAGCTTACTTCACTGCAGCCGGGAAGGGGTCAGTAATCAAATGTAGCATGGAAAGTCACACCTCCACAGCCTACACAGGCACATCTGGAACTGTGCTTCTCTAGTCTGTCAGATGCTTCTTAATCCAGTTGAACTGATATCAGAATTAAGGATCACCCAGGCCACACTGTTGCTGTCTGTACTGTTTCCACAGAAGTACAAGAGCAACATAGCTACCTGAACCCAGCAAGCATAGCTGTACATGGATGGGCTGGCTATGTGCCAATCAAAATTTCATGTGCCCAAACAGGTGGTAGGTTTTAGCTGGCCTGTGTTTGAGCTAGACTATAGAAGCTTCAAAGGAAATTAGGAATACAGTCAGCGACGAGTCAGAAAAAAATCTGTTTATTCTCCTATGGCAGTAGTAGCACACTATTGACATGATTACCAATGTACTTGTTTTCCAAAACTCTTGAAATAAGTGCATCTAATTGAATGTGGAATTTGGTTTGACTATGGGCTGAGACACTAAAATTGGGTTTATTTTGGTGAGTCTAATGTGCATTTCTCAGAATATAGTTTTCTGGCTTTAACTGACAATGTCAAACATCCTTGTTGCAACAGTCTTTTTCCTTAGTTTCCATGACAACGTGATATACTGGTTTTTCACTTTCCTTCTGAATGTTCCATCCCAGGCACCTGTGTAGGTGACTCTTTTTCTATCCATCAATGCAGTGTTAGGAGTTCTTTAGAATTCTATTGTAGGAAGGTATTTTTCGTCTCCTATTCTTTCTGGTGAATCACATCCATTTCTACGACTTTACTTATCATCCCTGTGATAATGATTATGGAATCTCTACCCCTAACCCAGATCTCTCTGCTGTGCATCAAATCTCAGGAGTGAGACTATTTCTCTGATTAGATTTTCCATAAGTTCAGCCAACTCAGTATGATGCATTTTCTTTTTGACACCAAAATTACCTTTTTGACTATACAGGCCATGTGCCACTGTGTGAGTAAATGGCATGAACTAAGTGACTGATACATGAAGTTACTGCTTGACTTCTTCCTCTTCTTCACTTCCTACACCCAAGCCATTACCAAGGCCTGTCACTTATTCCTTGCAAATGCTTCCTGAGTTGTGTCTTTTGTTTATTCCCCCTAGCACAGCTATTTTTCAAGCAACTGTCTTCTTTTACCTGGATTCATGGAACAGCCATTCTGCATATTTTGTCTCCTATGTTCAGCACTTTTTTCCTCCACAGGAAGCCTGCCTCAGTGCTTTGTCCCATAATGTAGTGAAGTCATCTTCTTAAAATGTAAAACTGTGGTACTTCACTAT
Source organism: Octomys mimax (assembly GCA_002564305.1). Lineage (NCBI taxonomy): Eukaryota > Metazoa > Chordata > Mammalia > Rodentia > Octodontidae > Octomys > Octomys mimax. The sequence goes on along the minus strand of NDGM010942666.1, from coordinate 7,636 downwards.
TTAAAATCTATAATAGCTTCCCCTTTGCAAACAAATGTAATACAGAAATATTAGTTAAAATGCAATTCAGGATCTGGTCCTTATTGCTAACACCTTTATCTATCCCCACTTTATCCTATTTATGTGTTGTTTTTTGTGTAGCCTGAATTACTTCATGTTCCCCAAGCCACTGTTTTTGTCCCTCTTATGTAACCAGTCCAAAATGTCATCCTACTGCTTGGGGAATTTTCCCATAATCCTCCTCCAGAAATCTGTTTAGCTAATGTCCATTCAATCCTCAGACCTCAACAGAGACTATGTTACCCAGGAAGCTTCATTTGACCCCCAGGAATGGGTAAAACTTCCTTACCATACACTCCTACTACATCTTCTGTTCTTGCCCGGTTCTTAAAAGAAGCGGATGTAATTGTTCCTAACATTCATTGTGCTAATATTTGCCTTGCAAAAGTCTAGTAAAGGAGCCAAAAACACTGATCAAGGACTTTTTGATCTATAGATAAAGATATAGATATGTAGATATATCCAAAAGCCAGAGATAAAGAAATCAAATAAACTAAATAAATATATGGTTTAAGAAATAATTATGGACATTCTGTAAATACTGCCAAGATCAAGAAATCTAACCTTGTAGTCATTCCATAACCATCTGTTATGATAACCCATCCTAATTATAAATGGCTTTCCTCTCTCCCACAAGCAAATAGTGTCCTTTTGTCACTTCCTTGCATTTTTATAGTTTCATTTTCCAAATGTGTTTTCCTAAGCAGTATACTTTAGCCTTGACTTTATTTTATTTTATTTATGTTTTTTGAGACAGGGTCTCACTATTCAGTTCGGGCTGTCCTTGTGCTCACTTTTGTAGCCCCGCAGCTGGTCTTGAACTTGCAGAGATCCTCCTGGCTCAACCTCCCAAATTGGGAATGCAGGAGTGCAACACAATGCCTGGTTCCGGGGCCCCATGGTGGGCACTCACATCTGGTGTGCCCAGGCATCCCAGGCTGAGAGCACAGGGCATGCGGGGCCAGGGATCAAACTCAGATCCTTATGCTTGCTAGGTAGGTGTTTATGCCTCTGAGCTATCTCTCCGGCCCCTAGCCTTGACTTTAAACTCAGTATGTCTTTAACATCTTTTTAAATCCATATACTTCCCCTCCATTCTTTTATTTCTGTTAACCTGTGAAAAGCCATGACATATGACTTACAGATTGTTGAGGCTGGATTAACTATTGCACACTCATAGCAGATTATGTTCCTTTGTCTTCTGCTTTCCAAACTGTTAGCTAGGCCTCAAGATTTATTATTGCTTTCCCAGGAACATATAAATAGTGTCAGCAAGGGTACAGTATGAACATAATGTCTAATTGTCTCATGTCCAGTGACCACAGCAGACATTAAGACAATACATATATTTGCTTATTGACGTCTACAAAAATGTGATATTCTAATTTCATTATTTCTTGAAACTTCTTAAAACACTTTTATAAAGTACTTTCCCCTCCTCTCTGCTCCTCTCCTCTCTTTACACAATGGCATATTTGGTGGAGGGTAGGCAAAATAAATTCATAATGCTTTTCCTTTATTTACCAATTAATATACTGATGATTTATCCAGAAATATAGCACACTTGTTCCATATCATTCCCAAAAGGTTATTAATATTTTCATTAAAAAGTGCTGTTTGATTGGATTCGATCAATCACAATAATTATTACTGAAGCATAAATTGTTCTCTCCCTGATCAGTGGGTTTCTTTCTTTCTTGAGCCCTTTTGACAGGTCCTTCATGATCTTTGAGAACTTCCTCATTATTGGACAGGACTAGATAGATATTCCAGACTATCTTCAACATTTTCTGATCCCATTTTCTATCTTCAACATTTTTATCTATCTTTAATGTCTTTCTTTTAAATTCTTTACATCTTTTTGGGGTTTTTTTGGAACATTTAAAAGTTTACCTTTATGTTCTTCTGTTATCTCTTCAATTTCCTATGAATTTTATTTGATTTTGTGCTTCTTTTAGTTTTCATTGCTAAGAATGTTTTCTTTTCCATTTTGGCCCTGATTTCTATTTTTTACTTTCTGACATTTTTTTCATGTGTTTTCCTAATTCTCCTTTATTTTGTATTCTCAGATTTTTATCATAGGCTGTCTTGGATCCCTTTTTCTGAGAAAAAATGCCTGGAACCTACAAGTTAAAAGAAGAAAGATTTATCTCAGCTCATAGTTTGGAGAGATTCCAGCCCATGGTTGGCAGGTTCCAAGGCAGGCTGGCCTGGCAGAGGCACATCACTAGGGAAACCAGTCCATGGCATGGAAGGCAGAAAAGCCACAAGCCACAAGCCTTCCTTTCTCTTTTATCCCAGCCAAGCTACAACCCCTTTGGGTGGTACCACCCTCACCCAGAGTGGAGATTCCATTATCTACACCCAAATCTATGCTAAGCCAATTTAATAAATTTATCCAAAGCATACATTCTTAACCTCAATATCCCACTTTAGATGCAACCACCACCCAAAAGTCCATGAGCATATGAAACTTTCAGGGGTACAGATGGATACAAGCCATAACATTTTCTTAATGACTTTAAGTTCATTTTGGAGTCCAAGGTTAATGTGTGTGTGTGTGTGTGTGTGTGTGTGTGTGTGTGTGTGTACTGGAGACTGATCTCAAGACCTTGTGCCTGCCAGGCAAGCACCTATGCAGCTGAGCTATCTCCCCAGCCTAAGCTTAATTTTTATAATCTGTTTTAGAGCACGGTTTGTGGCATGTTTTCATTAACTGCAAGGATAATGTACATTACGCTTTTTAAAAAATAAAGTTTGTTATATCATTAAAATAAAAGATTTTGCCTCAATAGATCTGCCACTCATTTTTATAAGAAATTAGTTTTCCCAATCTTCAAAGGAGATGACATCCACAATGTTTTTTCTGATTTTGCAGACTTGCTCCTATTACTTTTGAAATACTGTTCAAGATAAGGGAGTGGTAGATGGCTGGGATTTCACAGACTTTTTTTCTACTCTTGTCTTGATCTAGATCTTCTCTTTCATATCTCTTGTCATTAACCTGCTCCATTTTGATCCCACTCAATTTCCTTCTCAGTTTCCTTCTCAGATGATCCTTAGTGGTTCAGTTTTGAGAGCTCTATGTACAAGTCTGTTTGGTTGTTTGTAACATGGGACATTTGTACAACCTGGCCACTGGAAAGATGACGGAAACCCCCGTCCAGTTTTGGGAGCTAGTCTCTGATTTGTTCTGGTACTTCCAAGAAATATTGACCTGTGCTGTGCTCCTCTTTGCAGACCCTTCTTTCTTGCTCCCCCTACAAGATTGTCATGGTGGTCTCCCATCTACTGGTGGTTGTCTTTAGCTAGCCCTTTAGGCTACCTCGTCACCTAGTTTTGTAAGTGTTGCCCATAGGTTCAGCTGTCTATGTGATGTGTTGGTTCTTACCTGTACATTCAGAGATCCTCAAAATTACACTGTTGCCTCTAACAAAGGTGATTTAATTTCATCAAGCATTCTGTTTGTTGACCTCCTTTGGATTGATAAGCAAGAGCATAAACAAACTTTCTAATTAATTCAAGCTCCAGCGAAGAAGAAAATTCACATATTTGATTCATGTGTATGGGCTATTCAAGATTTATTGAAAAGTAAAAGCTTTCACATAAATCATCACTAACACAGGTTTAGCCCTACCATTCTATAACTGCATTTGCATTATAAAATGTACCAATATATTATATCAGTAACTGACATGTATCATAAAATTATAAAGAGTTCAATAGATATATGAGAAGTATTAGTGATAACTATTACCTAACACAATGGTTCCTTTCATGGGGTCATTCCAATTACTAGTAAGTTAAGTGTATGAGTCTGAATCTTTACTAAAGTAGATAATTTCTTAATTATCTATGAATTTGCAATAAATATACAAAATGCTAAGTGTTTCTTTTTTCTCTTTCTGGCAGTTTGGGGAATTATGTATCACTTCATGGACAAATATACTGTAAACCTCACTTTAAACAACTTTTTAAGTCAAAAGGGAATTATTACCAAGGTTTTGGACACAAACAGAATAAAGATCAACATAATTATGAAAATCAAAGTGGTTCAGCGGACTTTATTCTCAATGAAGAACCATGTACATGTGAACACACTACGACAAACATTGTTCTTCCTGAAGATCTTATGAAACATTTAGATGCTGATGACAGTGAGTGGCAAAGGGATGATCTGAGGAAGTTGGGGGAAAGAAGAAAATTAAAAATCATTTGGCCTCCAGCCAGAGAAATGCCTAAGAAAAACTTTCCCTTTGAAGATGAGCTCAAAATGAGTAAGCCTAAATGGCCACCTGAAATGACAGCTCCGCACTTTTCTGAATTTAAAACTGAATCACTGGTAAAACATTCTAAACCTCTGGAAAATAAAGAACCAGAAAACATTTCTTTCCTACAGCCATATCTGCTATCCACACCAAAGTATCAGAAAGAAGGTGCTGCAAGAGGCAAAGACATGAGACTATATGAAGCCAGAAGAGATGAGAAGAAGGTGGGAAATATGAACGTGCAAGATAAGCTGAATGAAGCAGAAGACACAAAGAATAAAAAATTAAGTGGAGTGGATCTTAATGACAGTAATACCGGGGTTGTGCAAAGTACTGAAAGGGAGAAAAATGAAAAAACTAATGAACCTGGCGGTGCAGAAGTGTTACAGGTTCCTAACACTGGTGATGAGGCAGTGCCAGAAGATCATAAAGAGAATTTGAACAAGAACAATAATAACAATCATGTAGCAGTCTCATGTCTTAATAATTTCAGGCCCAAGACATCCATTTTAGAATTTCCTAATCCATTACCTCCGTCAAGCACTGCAAGCTACGCTGCAAGGAAACACCAAATTAAAACACTAGGACGCACACCCAGAATTTCAGAGTATATGTGAATTTGGGGGAAAAAAATGTATTCAAGGCATGACTAGCTGCAGATCTGGAGAAGCAGACTGGCAGAGCAACTGCTGGCAGTCCTGTGCAGTCTGCCCAAACCCACGCCTGGGGGCTTCCTCTCTGGGGAAGCTCCAGTAGTCTTCTGATGCAACTCTCTTAAACACTGAAGAAATCCATCCAAATAGCAGAAATTTACACTTTTCTATTGTTAATGAATACTATCCAGTGTATTTTATTTTTTTAACTTATTTTTACTAGTCCATCCTTAGGACACATAGCAGTCTCATTCACTGTGAGGAGTGGTACAGGTACATGGCATGTCTTCCTTCCTTCTGCATCCTCTTCCACACCCCTCCCTCCACTCCCACCTGCCCTCTCACCCTCACCTTCCTATTCGCAATACAGCCATCTCCTCTTTTTCTTTTCTAACATGGTGAAAATCACTGCCAAGAAAACTGAGGTCATTTTGAGTGTGATTTCTCAGACAGTGTATATCAACCTTAAAATATGCCATCTTTGTCTCTAAGCACATCTGGAAGGGACATCAAAGAGTCTGTTGGAGTGAGACGACAGCAGCCCGCGTGGAGGGAAGCACAAGCGTTGACACTCAGAGCTGAGTGCGCAGCCACGCCTTCAGGGTCCAGCACACAGGGCCATCCTCACAACTGCCCGCAGAGAGCAGAAAGGCGCAGGCGCTCGAGCGACCCGGAGAGGAACATCTCGGGGCTTTGCAGCCCACGCTCAGCCCCTGAGAGATAGTGAAGTTCTGTAATAAGACTTTAGGGACTCTACGTTTTATGGAACTTGTAAGCATCACATTTAAAAATCACATGTGCTTCACCAAGTGATATTTGCTTCGTAACTTTTGTAACTCATTTTAATCTACTTTTGTCTGACTGTAATTGAATAAAGAAACACATGGTTGCGCGTCCCTCCCAAACAGCACCGACATGCATCACCCTGCTTTTCCATCACACTGTGGGGGAGAGACTCTGTACTATTGCTATTCATTATGTTTCTTACACCTTCTCCAAAATTTCTGCTGAAATAAAGTTACATCACCTGATAAGCAAACCAATATATCTCCGTGACTTTTTTCATATTACACATTATCAATCCAATTACATATTGTCTATTTTGTTTTCAACCATTTTAAAAGCTATTTGTTCTAAGCAAGCATCCTCCCACACATATACACCCCAAATAATTTTGGAAAATGCAAAACCAAACATATGCAACCAAAACCAAAGTATTAATAGGAGCCATAAACATCTCAATCATTTTTGGGTCTATATAAAACCAAAACCAAAGTATTAATAGGAGATATATAAACATTTCAATCCTTTTTGGTTCTATACTTTAAAGATCAAGCTATTATACTTTAAATAATTACTTACATATATATTAAACTATCACAGATTGTCTCTATAAACACTTAATGAAACATATTCATTTTCTGCCAGAAAGATAGTCCATACTCAGAAATAGGACAATATTTGGGAGGGCAGTTAGATAGGTTAGGCAAACTGAAATTTTATTGACTACTACATGAAATAGATTAATAGAAAAATCTGTTAGTCAAGTTTTTTAGGCTTTTAAAAATCATATTTGCTGAATATTTTTGTGATATCACAAAAATTATTCTTTTGAACATTTGGCTTCTAAACTACCTGCTGATTTTGTCTTTCCTCAAATACATTTGATGATTGAGAAAGAAAAATGATAGCCTGAATATAAATGAGTAACTTTGCATAAATTTGGGTAGTGCGTGTATGAAACAGACCTTAACCCACATTCTCCAGTGTAAACACAAACCGTTGACTTTCTATAAATAGGAAACCAAAATGTAGTGTTGAAAGCTGCTTCTTTTTAGAAAGTATAACAAATTCTCTCTTGTGAGTTACTATGTTCTCACCAGACATGCAAGACCTGCACTGCCCTGGCTCACTAACGGTGCCACAGCTATGCACCACAGGCTGGGTGGCTTCAGCAACACCAGCTGACTCTTCCGTGAGGGTGGAGGCAGGGGGGGCCCCTCCTGTGGACTCTCTTCTTGCCTTGCAGGTGGCTGTCTTTTGCTCTGGTCCTCACAAGCTCTTCCTTCTGTGCACCCACATCCCTAGTTTCTTGTCTTCTTGTAAGGACATGACTTCTGTGGATTGCAGACCATGCATCTAACTTTATGGAGCCTTAGCTACGGCTTAAAGACCTTATTTGCTAATATATTGAGTATTACTATTTCAACATGAGAATTTCACAAGGATACATTCATAACACACATTTTATCTGTTTCACTCAAACACTGTGAAAGGATGCCAAGAAAATGGCAAGCCAGCAGGCACCAACAGCAAGTTTTTAATTTAAATTGAATTACTGTACCTTACACCATTCTATGTCTTAATGACACATTATTTCCCCAATCATTTATGCTAAGATAATACAAACTTCTATAAAGAAAGCAATAACTTAAAACAACTCATGATGTGGTATCCAAAAAAATGATTTTTTTAATGTCAGTGATCCTTTTACAAAGGTGACTTTTTCATTGCAAAGACCTTCTATTGGAGTTCAGCCCATTTAATCTTTATTTATTTATTTATTTATTTATTTATTTATTGGAGCCAGGAATTGAACTCAGGCCCTTGTGCTTGCCAGGGAAGGGCTTATTCCACTGAGCCATCTCCCCAGCC
>NDGM010942660.1:0-20648 GCA_002564305.1 Octomys mimax | reverse complement strand
CAGCACCACATGCCAGCCAGCCCCACCCCCTGGTGGGCTGAACTGGCCACACACACACACAAAGAAATAAAAAATAAAATAAAAATAAAAAAAAAAGAAAGCTGGAATTTTTAAAGGATTCATGGTTGTCCCAAGTAGGCATCATGTTATGTTCTTCATACAAGCTTTTATGTACCTTAATTATTTCCGTAACTCTATGAGAAAAGTACCGTTAGCCCCATTTTAGGAATCACTTCTGTCAGGGCAAGCTTCTACAGTAATGGAAATGCTCTGCTTTGGTGCTGTCCCAGCCATAGGTACCCTCTAAGCACTTACAATGTGCCCAGGGTGACTGAGGAATTATGGTTTTAATTTGATTCATTTTGATAACATTATATAGCCCCTGTGGCTAGAGCCACTGTACTGGGCACGGCTAAGAAAGGTAATCCTGAGGTTTGAAGAAATTAAAGTAAATTCTAAGATTATGTAACCAAAGAATGCCAAAGCCAGGTTTTGTACTAGGTCCATCTGTTTCCTAATGTTTGTTATTTACATTACAATAAGACAAAAGAAGCTATGGTATCGTGTAACAATTCTTTTCTATTGAAACTGAGAAAGGTTGGCAAAATAAGTCATGTAGTTACTAGAAATAAATGCTATTCAAGTTGGAAAAAATCTCCAAAAAGTAAAACGGTCACAAAGATTATGACTCCTAAGTCAGTACTGATTCCTTCATTTTTTTTTTTTTTTTTTCGATACCATGGATTGAACTCAGGACCTTGCTTATCCGATTCCTTGAATTTAATGCCCCCACACTTGGCATCTTAAGGAGAAAAAAAGGCAATGCATTGAGATTAAATAGGAGCAAAGAAGTGCGGCCTTGCCACAGATCCTAGTTTTGTACATAGTTAAAGGCAACCGTGAAGGAGCAGTAGAGTAGCGAGAGGCTTTGGAGTTAAGGCTTTGGAATGGGCTGTTTGCGTGCTATAGGGGGAATTACTAATCTCGCACTAGCGGTGTTACTCTAGGCCAATTCCTTAACCTCTTTGAGCCAACATCCATATATATAAGCCAGAAAAAACAGCTAACACAAAGCTGTTCAAGAATTAAGTGTGGCACTATCTTGAACGCAGTCCTTGCTGGGCTCTCTGCAGAGGCCCCATGTGCATGGAACATGACAGTTGCAGGGACAGCCGGGGGGTGGGCAGGGACCACAGTTCCAGTTTTGAGATGCACTCACTGTTACCTCCATCCGGCCCAGCACATTAAATAGTTAATGCCATAAGCATATATGCCACTACTGTCATTTCAACACTTTAAAATGTGTCATAAAAATTTCTCACGGAATATTGTTAATGGTCCCTTACGATCAAGGTCACATACTTTCCATAGCTGCAGAGGGGAGTTTATGATGTTCACACAAAAGATATTTATATAGTAGCTGCAGTCCTTAGTAAAATTTAGAAATAATGATAGCAATAAACCAGAATGACTTAATTAAAATCTGTAATAACCAAAAGGCAAATGAAAAATAACTGAGCCATAAAAATAAAGCATCCTGTAAGTTCAGGAATATTCTCCATGCAAAGGTCCCTGCATTTCATAATCTAAATGGGTCAGGTGGGACTTAGTGTTTACCACGAGTTCCCACCTCTGTCCTAGAGGAGAGAAGGAGAGCTCCTTTCTGAAAGACACACATGCAACATAAGTGAGATGTACAGAAAATGACCAACGTTTAAAGAAACTGTGTGGGACTCACAGCATTGTAGGCAGCTGAGTTAGATAGAAATATTACAGGCAGTCAGCCAGGGCTAGACCTTCAAGGAGAGGGTATGCAAGACAACATGACTTTGAAACTTTGGGCGAGACAGACCCCTGCTGCCGGCCAGACCTCAAGATAAAAGAGTAAACAAATGCAGCCACATACCTCCCTAAAGATAGGCATCCGGATTGGTATTCTAAATGAGTCTCTCACCTTAAGGATGCCTGGAAGTCTCTAACTCAGCCCCCTACAGGAAAAACCCCTGTTGTGTATTCCTGCCTGCTAGCCATGCCCGCTTGCTATGTGACTCGCTTCCCTATCAGGTCTTGGATTTAATGAGTTTTCCCTGAGTGATTAGGCTTATAATCTCATTGGTTTGCCATCATTTTGTCCCACCTCAAGCCCACCAAAGCGAGTTCCCATGTTCTCCACCTTAGACCCACCTTACCACATGGTTTTACTCTATAAAAATCCCTGGGAATGGCAGCTTCTTGGGGCAACTGGCTTGGGTCCCCGTTCTGTCCTTCCCTCAGAAAGGAGCTTTCTTTATCCCAGTAAATATATTGTGCTCTTAACCTTTGTTGTTCCTAAAATTCATTCTTCAGTTTTAGAGAACACAGCCTTGGCCCAGGTATCTTTCAGGTTGAGTTTTACTCCCCTATAACGCAGACAGAAGTGCAATTCATGAGACCCAAATGGGAAGCTTTGGAAGAAATAGAGCTCATTCTACACGATAAAAAACAATCATGTGAACTTTAGAGAAACGATACAATATTTCAATAGCAATAATCACTTAAATATAATTCCCAGACAAATTTCTCCCTTTTAAACATAAAACTCAGTTCTATTCTGTGTTCACTCAGGCTTTGAAAGCAGACACTTAGGAATTCAAAGTTTATATGAATATCCATTTATCCCATTTTAGAATAGACAAAGAGGAAGTAAATATAATAAGTGTTATCAAGAACAAAGAAGAGTGAATTTGATAGTTCCATTAACCATTACAGTTGTTCAGCGATTCAGCAAGTTTATTATTCTTTTTGTTTTACAAAGAAATCTTGGATATTACCGGATTTTTCATTACCTTATAGTTTGTAGGAAAGACAGGTGGATTCCAAAGGAGAACAAAAAAATGGCTAAAAGACTGAACTTTCTGGTTGGCAGAAAGAAGATTTTGATCTAAATGTGATAATAACTCATGCCACAAATCTCATGAGAGATTTCTCTTGGAATTTCGTGTACATTAGGAATCAGATAAGATTGATCATTTTCCCAACTGGTTTATCATGATTTAAAAGGATAGGCTCCTTTAAAAAGTGACTTTCCCCCTCCAGATCCATCAATAATTTATTGATTCCAATTGTTCTTGTAACCTTGGTCATTTCTTGACCACTTATCACCTACCCACTGATGCAAGGTCTCTGTTTCTCTTTTTCACTTCCTTTCTGATAGGTTCTGGCCCAAGTATCAATTGCTAAATCTTTATGATGACCATCTAATATGGCTGAAGCCCTTAAAGCAACAGCTTATCTTCCCAGAGACCACCTCCCCACTTCTCCAACTCAGCCCACAGTACAATTTCCTTTCACCTTTCCTACCACCTCAGGGAAGGCCCCAGGCAGGTCCTTCAGGTATACCTAAACATCCCCCTCCAACTCCACCCCTGGCCAAAGGCCATAAAAGCCTCAGCCTCCCTTTGTTCCACTCCAGAGAATTCTTCATCTTCCTCAATTTCTCTGTGTCCTCCAAGATAATAAAGCCCCTTTCTCTTTTTCCTTCTGCCTGTTCTTCTGTTGTGCCAGGCACTGGGAAAAACCTATCACTTTCGCCCACATGCACACACTAACACCTGCACTTTCAGGTGTGCTCATGCACACACACAAGAAAATGTGCGCCTTCTGCAAGTAAGCCACTTGGAAATTTCTGGATTCACTCTAAGTACAAAACCCACTGCCATGAACACCCTAAGGACTTCAATGAATCACCCCTGTGGCTGCAGCGTGAGGGTGGCTCCCAATGACCTCCACAAAAACAGTACAAAGACGTACTGTTGCTGCAGAATGCACAAGGAAGTCTGTGTTGTCACTGACGTTTAATCTAGCTTATGCTCCGGGGATGGGCACTGAGGAACGAAGGAAGATGAAGGACTAAACTCATGTTCCCAGCAACCTTTCACTGTTCAAGACCCAGAGCAGGGGCCCATGCTGAGGAGCGAGTGTCTCATGGTTGCAACTACAGTGGCCCTGGGATGAATGTGGGTGGTAATTCTAGCTAGGCTACCTCTGAGCATAGTTCTTAACTCTTCTCACTGTTTATGGGAGTTAACTCATACTCATTATGAATGTCTTTGTTTCTAAATTAAAACAACAAAACCACTAAAATAATCCAAAGTAGTAAAGAGGCTGAGAGACTTCACATTTAGGCACGTGGGTCTAGGCGCAGACCTGGGTTCAAATCTTGCTCCTCTTCTCGTTAAAGCTCTCTCTTGTTCATACAGAAGACGTAATGACGCGTGCCTCACAGGATGGCATCTGGCATTTAGGAAGTGACCTCTATATGGAAATTCTTGTTCCTAGTTTAGAAACTCAAGGTTGGGTGTGGACTGGTAATTGCATCCTCTGGTATGAACCAAAGGCTGCAATTACTTGGAACCTGATGTTGTGTTTACCCCAGCCAATTCAGTGAACAGCACGCAGAGCCTCACAGTAAGGAGACTGATTATCCCTGGAAACTCAAAACATCGAGAAGAGTTTAAGTTTGTATTTTAAAAACTGGAATGCAAAAAGCTTACTTTGAGACCAGTGTATACTTCTAGTGATCATTTATCTTTCTTGTTTTTATCTTTGTTTTCAACTCAAGCCCACACTTCTGGCAGTAAATGCCTTTTCCCACCCATGCCTGTATTTAAAGGCTTTTAACAGACTGTCCTCCATGGAGTGTGTGCTCTCCTAAAGGGGCCCCCAGGAAACTATGCCTGCTACGGGAAGGCAGGGCCCAGAAGCTCTCTGATCTCTGTCATGTGTTGCCTTTACCAAATCTGTTTCAAAGTGCACTACAAGCTGAGGTAGTGAATTAGTGGTGATTCTTATTTGGTAGCATGTAAAAGCTTTAAAGACTAACTCTTCAATATTCATGCTTTAAATAGGCACTATGGGGTGACTGGGGTTTTATCATGTATATGTAAATGCCACCCTAGGGTAACTCAGACATATAGTGGTTATGAATGTTTTCCCAACAATGATACCTCTTATTGCCAGGTTTAGTCAATAAAATACAGGACGCCCAGTTAAATTTCAATTTGAGACAAAAATACAACTTTTAAGGCATATTCCATATATTGGGCAACCCCACTACTGAAAATTGGAAGTGCCAAAGAAGGGGGCTCCATCTTGAAGATCTTTGCTATTTGCACAGGAGTCTTCAGACTTCACCATGTGCTCAGGCAGGATGGCAGGACAGTGGTCACAACAGACATTCTTTGTACAGCAGTGTGGGTGCAAGCCTGCGTCACTGGCCACTCTGACACTGAGATACATATTGTATCATAGATACAGTCATAGGATAAGAAAGAAATAACTTCTTCATCTCAGGCATATGGCCAGAATGCAAAAAACTCTTGTCAATAATAATAGTTATAAGCACTTGTTTTGTAATAATATTTGGGCTTTGTTCTCAACTCCTGAAACAGCTCAGGGGCAACAGAGGTGTCATTCATAACAGACCAATTTGAACCACATTTGGCTTTATGTTAATATGGCGACTTTTGGAAAGCCCCAAGGGATGCAAGATGTTGCCCTGGGGATTACCCATGGGATTGCAGCACTAAAAATTTCAGTTGCACCTCTTGACCTCTAAAGGGGCTGGAGTTAAGTAAATCACCAATCACTAAGAATTTAATTAGTCTTGCCATGTAATAAAGCCTCTTCACAACCTTAACAAAAACAGCTGTCTCCATAGCCCTAAAGCCTCCTGTGCTTAGGGCTCCTGTGGACCTAGCCCTATGCACCTGGCCATTATTTGGATCCTTTGGAAATGCCAGCATAATCAATCAGTAATGGTACAAGTGAACTCTTTCCCTGGTTTGTGCAAGCTATTCCAGAAAACAAGTGAAACAGGATAGAGCCGGGGAACTTACAATCTATATCCAAGTCAGACAGAAGTATAAGGCAGTGTGGGGACCCACCAAGTGCTTAATTGGCATCTGAGTTGCCCACCTTCTGGGATCACCTTTGGGGTCAGAGGTGACTCCAGGTAGAACATGTCAGAATGAGCTGTAGGACTCACAGTGTCCACAGAGAACTGGATGGTTGCTCTGTGTGGAAAACCCACTCATTCCATGTTGAAAGTGTTGTCAGAATAGAGGAAAGGAGTTTTTTCTTCTTTTTAGTTAGTTTGGCAAATAGATGCTACCTGAGCCTCATAATTTAGTAACTAAAAGATGAACACCCAGCTGACAGAGGGGACTCAGCAGAGCCTAAACTGACACCAGGGTCCCTTCTGTGTCAGTCACCCATTGCTACATGTCCCAATTGCCATCCCTATGTCCTATGCAGTGCTGGTACAACTGCAGATAAGGCCTGGGAAAATAAGCTTTTGCTGATAGCACTGTAAACCATATTTGAACCTGAAAGCAAGGTTGTGTTGGTCCAATGGCCAAGGATGAGCAAACTACTGCACAGAAAGACATTCCTCCACACAGCGTCTGCAGCCTTTCTGCCCCTGGCCCAGGACCTCAGTGTTACCAGAGTGCGTGTGTTTTCTAAATCTGCAAAATCCTTTCACACGGAAAGCTTATCTAAAATGGCAATGTCTAAACATATGAGTCAAACTGTACTGTCTGAAGAGGGGAGTAGTTCAGCTGAGGGGTGAGAAATGAAACAGAGCCCCAGGTATAAACACCACGGATCTAGGTAATATTTTGAGGAAGTTACTCTAGTCTTTAAAAGTTACGTCGCATATAAAACTAAGAAACATAAATACATGTATTTCTTTTAATTGTGTATGTATATAGACAATATATGAATATATTACATATATTTCATATGGATATATGTTATATATTCAGATATAGTCATAAAAGTCTGGTTCAGGAGATAGACCTTTTTATATTATGATACATATCAAAAGCCTATAAATGTTTACAAAATATTTTTCTTTCAAAATTTTATAAATATTTGTAGGGGCCGGCAAGAGAGCTCAGTGGTCTAAAGCACCTGTTTAGGCAAACTTAGGCAAATGTAGGCACCATGGCTCAATCCCTGGGACCACATGCCATGCCAGCCCTGCCCCAGGGAGGGCTGAGGTGGCCTCAAAAAAAAAAAAAAAAAAAAAAAAGGAATATTTCTAAATGCTGGGGGACATTATGTTACAGGAAAAAAATAGATATGGTCCTACTATTGATTTTCAAATAGTAGTACTATTTATTAGAAACAACTTCAATATTTGATCAGAAGATACATTTTGGTGTATTAGAATTATTCAATCACTGTGTGTCTACTGCAAAGACTATGAAACCACATGGATAAAGGGCACTAAGTAACTGATTTTAATAAGCAGAAGAAAGATTATCAAGTCCAAATGCTCATATATAAATTCTTAAAATCCTTTACTGAAAACAAATCATACACAGGGAAAGCTACAGAAAAAGCAGTCAACACTTCAGTTGTGATCCTCACTGCTGCAGCTGCTGATTATTTCTTGTTTTTCCAAAGAATCTGAATGTTTCCATTTTTCTTTTAGGATCACTCATGATATTTATAATTGTATCAAACAAAGTTAAGAAGTAATTTAATTTATGGAGATAAAGGAAAGCAGAATGATTTAGTATGTTTTAAGGGGGGCGGGGACCAGGGTAAGAGGTGACCTTTCAAAATCCATCTCGGCACTTTGATACCCCCAGCTGGCCTGCTGTCTGGCACCTTGTCCTCAGTAAGCCACCAACAGATGTCACTGTTACACTTCCTACCTTCAGAGCACTTGGCAAGATGCGCACCGACTTTTCAGGTAGGAAGGAGAAAATAAGACTTTTACAAATCCTCCTATCCTCTGTGGAAAGGCTGTCAATTCATCCTTCTTCAGCTTCTCTCTAAAGCTTTTCTAAAAATAAATGCTGAATGCTTTTCTAGAATAACATACAGGGGCTATTTTATGGGCATGAAAAGTACAAGGTTTTCCTACTCATTCAGCTTCTACCTATGAGAATGCTGTGGATCGACCCCACCCTACAAAGCCCACAGTCACTTAGATGATCTAGGCCTAATGCAGGCTGCTTACATGCACACATCCAGGCTGGAATTAATGAGCTGGAGAACACAAGATTGCCAATGGCAAAAAGAAAAAAAGCAAAGTGTTCGTTGGACTTCCAGGTCCACCCTATCTGCAACAGGACACTGGGGAAGAGGGTGATGAGAACAGAGATGGTCTACTCAATCGCCCCCAGACCTTCTAAATGTGGAAGTTGCCTTGCCTGCCCAATGCTTTGTGTCAGGGAGTCAGAGCTTCAGTGTCAATGAGAGAGGAGAAGGCTATAGTTTTTAAATAGGTCATCCTGTATTTGGCAGATTTCCTGCCAACCTGTTCACCTGTTATTTGAGCAGCTGGAAAGAAAGAATGGTTTATAGATGTACAAGTAGAGAGGCTACTTGGATTTCACTGGGGAGTGCAGAGCCGATTGTTGACTGGCATATGTTATTTATAAATTTTTAGGGAAATGACAGTAAAGGACTAGCACTCAATGATTTTTGCCACAGTGAGGTTTAGAGAGTAAAGTTAATATGAACACGGTGATCTGAAAATACTCAGATAAAATATAAGCAGTTACTTTCTAGTGTACAAATTTTAGATCACCAAGATGCATCTTAGGTTTTTTACAGCCTTTTGATCTTTTTAAACAATCATCCAAGCCCAGTATGCAGCTCCAACTGCTTTATGTACACAACTTACATTAAAAGCACATTAAATAAACCTCTGTTCACTGAAAAGGACCACAGCACAAACACAAAGGTTTTCACTTACATTGAGATCCAAGTACAGCTTGCTTCTGTTTGACTTCTCTCTGTCCTCATATAGCAGAAAGGGACAGGGTGGGCCTGCTCTATAGCCCAGGACCCAAGCACCTCCATCCCTGCTGGGGAGGTCTTTAGCTGTCTGCTCACTGAAGCGGTCCCAGGGAAGGCCCTCAGAGGAGACACCTAACGGAGCACAGAGAAGACCATCAGTGACACACAGCTGGAACCCAAATGCCCAGCCACATTTGGGGAACTCCTACGAGGGCTTCACCATAATATTTCTTACTTCACTAAATTATATTTTAAGAGATTGTATGTCCCAGTGACTTTTTGTCTGGATCACACCAACATCCTTAACTTGAAAGGGTAAATCTGCTAGCTGTTCCCTGTGCTTCACATTCCTGCCCACCCACCTGTGACTGCACGGTTCACGCTCATTCACAAGGAAATCAGGGGAGGAGCTGCAGACGCATCTCCGGAGGCTCAGGCCATCGGCTGTAACACAAATGGTGTTCTGAGCCAAGCCATTAGCATTTTTGTGTGTCCGCTGGGGGCAACACCTGTGTCTGTTCATCATCATTTCTAGGCTAGACCCTTATGCATGGAACACAGTCTGATGGGCGAGTGAGTGCTGTGTGAGTAATTCTCTTTGGTCATCTCTAGGACTGAGTATTAGGCTGGCTCATACTCACCTAAGCTATGTTTGGCTAATAATAGTGCACGGCACTGTTCTTAGCCTTGTCTTCAATTTTTAAAATAACTTATAATTAGGTATCATTAATGTTCTCATTTTAGCTGGGGAAATTGGAGCAAAAAGAAGTTAAACAATCTACTCAAGAACATAAAACCAGTAAATGGTAAAGCTAGGACTTGAACCTAGGCGAGAGATCACTAGAGGGCATACTCTTTGCGACCATGCTGTATGGCTTCTGCCTGACACGCTTGAGGTGGCAGTGGAAGGACTCAGTGCTGGAAAGCTGCACGCTGTCCACCTCCAAGAGAGAGGCACCACTCCTGTTAGCATATTAAAGACTCTCAGGGTCCTTTAGTAAAGAAAGCTAACTAACTATGGAGCAAGGATTTCTAAATGTCCCTGACCGACCACAAGATCCATTTAAGGAGACATCTGCTTTATATGTTACAGGCTACTGCAAGAGACTAGACTGAAAACACTAGATTAGGTTGCTTCTAAAGTCTCACATAACAAATTCCTAGACCTTTTTTAATTCCTGGTAAGCTACCTCGGCAAAACATTAAGGAGCTAGGAGGAAGCTGAAGGCTTAGGCTTTTGCAAGAGCAATCACTGTCAAGTATATGACAGGGTGTTTATTACACATAATCTCTGTACGAAAGTCGCTTTGGCAGCCACCCAGCCCCAGCCAGCTTCCTCCAGGCTGAATACCTGACATACAAGTATCACAGGCTGAGAGTAAGTCCACGCACCAAAGCACTGTGAGATAACAGACTCACACTTTATATTAGAAGAGAATTTCAGAAAACAGAAAATTTGAGGACAGTTAAGGTTTTTCTTTTTATTCCTTTTGTTTGATTGTTTGAATCATTGGTTCTCAGCCATATTTTCAAGTGAAAGAGATGCCGGGCACAGTATTTTGCAGTTGTCCCTAGAAAGATGACTATATAACACTTTTTTTGCAGCCACTGAGAAAAATGAGAGTCCATGACCTCCTAGGTCTGTTCTTGCCTCTGAAGCCATGAAGAGACTGGATGCCCTCGAATGAGTACCTTTGCAGTCACACACTTGCTGCCTATGGTCTCCAAACAGAGGGCATCATGTGCTGTGGAGTGTCACCACCTCTGCTCCAATGGGATAGGGAAGGATTAATGCCTAAGGGGTCTTTAGGAAGAAGGCATCCTGCCAAGCACTTCCACTATTTCCTCACGGTGACCCTGAGGGGAAGTTGATCCTGGGTATGTACTAAGAGATGAAGAAACTAAAACTCAGATTCATTTACTTTCCAAGGATATGGTTTACTTCCCTGCTGGAATAATTCTGTCCATGTCTGGCAAGAAAGGGGTAAATAAATTTTTAAAACTTTTTTCAGACTATCTCACTTCCAAAATGTATAATTTCTAATCAGAGTCCTCATTTTAAATTCTTCTCCTTTTTGACTTTTATTTTGGAGTAAATAAAATCATTGGGTTAAATTTAATCAGAATTAATAAAACAAAACAAAACATAAATATATACATCACAAAATGCAATATACAACATTGAAAGTTAGACATCCCATGATCAGAGACACATTGTCTGGTGAATTTAAGGCATGAATTTAACACATTCATGTGTGAAGGAATGGTAGCTTCCCATAATCACAGGGGTTGCAATTCTCAAACACAACACAAGTGCATGCATACATATACATGCATATCTGTGTGCACATAGTTCAGACAAATTCACACACATATAGGGCTACCCAACACCATACTGAGATGAAGTACCGAGGCAAGGCATACAGCTCAGCTAATTTTTTATGCAGAAAACAAATAGAGAAGCAATGAAAATTAACTTCCTTCTGGAGACTGTTTCAGTCTTACAGATCCAATTTCTAATGCATGATATTTAACCAGACAATATCTCTATGAAGGAAACATGCAAGGTAAAACCATGATGAACAATAATTCTGATAAGGATCATTAAGACAAGGAAGGAACAAAGGTAGAAAAAAGTTTAAAAAGTGTTATTCTCAAAAGTCTGACAAAGTAAGTTAGGATACTGGAAAAATTCACCGTTCTAAAAGGCACAACAAATTTATAAAGTAATTTTTGAATGGAGTCTTTCAAGAAAACAAATATGAGTGCTTTAGTAAGAACTAATGAATATGTCTGTATTTATTAAAATTAGTATCCACACTACTGTCTTCAGATAAGCAAACATAATAAAAGAGAGACAATTGCCTAAAATTAGGCAAACATTTAAAAAGTCAGCTGCCATTTAATTTCTGATAGAAAACTAATTTTAGGGGTTGGAGTGTCATAGAATATTTTATGAAAGTTGAGTATTATCAATTTAATCATGTCTTTGTTTTTAATGTGTACATTATACATCTTTT
Organism: Octomys mimax; assembly: GCA_002564305.1. Classification (NCBI taxonomy): domain Eukaryota; kingdom Metazoa; phylum Chordata; class Mammalia; order Rodentia; family Octodontidae; genus Octomys; species Octomys mimax. The sequence continues at coordinate 8,829 of NDGM010942660.1, read as the reverse complement.
TTACTCAGTATGTATTAGTTGTTTTGTTGCTCACAGACATTTCAACAGCTTAATCCATCACATACATACATGGGTTACTGCTACAACTGACCACAGTTAATACAACCTACAGCACAGATACACACAAGGCACGGTGACTTACCTTGGGACCATTGTGAAAGTCGGTTTTTCCCAACCATTCAAATGAGGAGCTGCACTTCTTGATGCTAACCTATAACATCAGTCTGAGGTTTGGATATCAATTATTCAGATATTGGAAATAGAGAGAAAAGGTGATACACCATTTAAAATGGAGACAGCATTTCCACCCCATCATTCAACTGAATTAGTCTCTGCCTGTGGTGTGTTGGATTACTGCTCCCCTTCTTTACTTTCTCCCCACATTACCATTACAGACTGTCTTAGTCACTTTCTTGTGTTGGGACAAAATAGCCAACACCCACAATTTAGAAGAGAAGAAGTTTATTTTGGCTCAGTCTCAATGGCTTCATTCCATGGTTGGCAGGCTCAAAGGCATGGTGGAAGAGCCCGACCCCCACGAGGGCTGCTCGCTTCACAGCAGCTGGGAGGCAGGGAAGGAAGGGAGGGGCTGGGAGGGAGAGACATCCTTCCCAGGCATGCTCCCAGTAAGCCCCTCTTCCAACCAGGCCTTTGCTTCTAAACACACACTCAGTCACGGGCTCATCTATGAATCAATCCCCTGATGAATGCAGTGCCACCAATCACTTCCCAAGAACCCCACCTTTAAACATGTGAGTCTTTTGGGGACATTCCAGACAATAACATGGACTCAACACCTTTTCTAGTAGCCTCAGTAGCTCCAGCACTGGATTTAATATTATGGGTTTCCCCTGCTCCATCAGATATTGAATGGGACTCTGTTTTACTCGAATGAATATGAGTAATGGACAGCGCAGCAATCCTGAACCTAGTCCTTAAGGGGCATTGTGTGTTTTCATGTCAGGCTCTTTGCTTCTGCCATCAGTGTAAGTTAGAGTCATTCTGGGAGCCAGGAATTAGACACACAGCAGATCCAAATACAGTCCTGCACTCTGACCACACTCGCTGTATTCACACTCAATCAAGTGCAGCTTAGTCAGCTCTTATGCCAGAGAATGAGAGCGGTACACATTTGCTTTAAGCCATTGGGATCTGGTCCTATTTGTTGAGATAATTGCCTCACACACTCTCCACCATTACTCTATACCAGGACTACAACCAGTAAAAACTTTAGCTTTGTAAAATTAGGGCTTCAAGACTATGGTATTTTTATTTTGTAATGTTATACTGAAAATAGTCAACTAATAAAGTTTGAAAACTTCACAGAACATCCACTTCCTTGTGTACCACGATCTAGGAACTAACTGTACTTCATTTAAAAATTAGCCTTATTTACCGAGATCTTGCCTTTAATCCTTAGACAGACAGATAGATAGATATCTGCTTCCAAAGAGGTTTGTAAATGTAATATAAAATTAAAGGATCTGGACAAAAGTCTCTTAGGAACCAAATAACAGTGCTTTTCAGGTTTTCTCCTCTAATTTTTCCTTCATGCCAGGCCCACACTTGACAGCAATGATAAAGTGCTTATGCCTTGAAAAAAAGAAGAGGAAAACAAAAACTCCTCAGCTTGAAACTCCCATGAGCTTTAGCGCCTATGCTGTAGTTCCTGAGGCCATCCATCATACTTGACTTAAAATAAATCCAAAAAGGTGATGTTTTCTAAACTGTGAATATCATAATTGATACACAAAGGTAGACAGGTTGTCTTCCATTATGGTATTTTAACATGCACTTACAGGCCAGAGAGCAATCTTGGCACATAGCCAGGGGAGAATGGCTCTGTGAAGTACCTGAAGAGAGGGTGTGTGCCTATTACGTCATTATTCAAGGGTATATTCAGAGGTCTGGCAAAGGTGGAGTTGCAAGGCTGGTTGCTGCCAATTAGAAATCACTACTTCCCAGTGCTACCACCTTTTTCATTTCCAGCTATAAAGTGATACCAGTAATGAAACTACCTAGGTGAGTGGAATTGTGGCAAGGCATCCTAGCTACCTACTCCATCCGCTCATGCTCCTCACCCAAGTGATGAGGTGGGGGCGGGGACTGATGAGCAAGGACCGAGAGGGGAAGTGTGGGTATGGTCGACAGCTGGGCACTGAAGCGTGGGCTACAGTAGCTTGAGAACATATGAGGAAAATCACAGGCATGAAACAACTGCAATGCTGCTGGAATGTCTGAAACTACATTTAAATTCAAAGGCAATAAAACAATTTAGTATTGGAAAGGATCTTGCCTGTCTCCCCACCTTATCTGCTCATTTTAGAGTTGAGGTAACATAAATCTAGGAAGATGGCAGTATTTACAGGATACCCAGTTAGTGCCAGGCTCTAGGGGAATCCTTTATGTGACTTTGAGAAGGACATTAGTGCCAATCCACAGATGGGGATGTGCAGTGAAGGGTAAGGGCAGGCCGTTGCCAGGCGGTCACAGTTCCTAGCTGTGACAGTTCCTATGTGACCTTGAGGAAGTCAAGGTCATCCCTGAGCCTTAACTTCCTCAACAATAAAATGAAGATAGCAAGAATGTGCCTGATACTGAGCCGGGCTCAAACTATTTTCTTCAAGGATACTTTTTCTGGGGCTGAGAGGGAACAGATTAGATAGAAAATAACAAAGGCTTTATTTAAATAAAGAAACTTATATGCAATGAGAGCAAATTGAACATTACAAGCTCTTCATGAAGAAGGATTTTTTTTGTCAAAGAAGATAAAGAAAATAATTGAGCTCATAAGAATTCATAAAGCACTGCAGTGAAACAGATCCCAAATCTGTTCCGGTTCTAAATATAGAATTCACGTCATCAAATGCAACAGCTCCAAGTAAGCAGCTGATCCTCTCCAAAAACAACAGCTTCTCAAGCTTCCTTATAGATACCTAAGACATTGCTTCCCTAAAGGCCAAACACATGAGCTTCTGGCCATGAATGAAACTATGTGCAGAGTTTTAAATAAAATAGTAGCTTAAAGTGGCATATAAATACACATTGTCATGATTCTTACAGTAACCTTCCACGGTCTTTCCCTGTGAAAAAGATGTTAAATGAGGGACAAATATGAATCAAGTCAGGAAACCTCTCTGTGGCTTTACTTATGTTGAATGTTTTAATACCCCAAAAAGCAGGGCATGTATTTAAAGAGTGGCAAGAATGATGCTGAGAATGGGCAGTGTCTCAGTTACTCTTCTCTCCTTGCTGGGACAAATACACGACGTCCAAAATGAAGGAAGGAAAGGTTTTTTTTAGCTCACGGGTGCTGGATGCTTCAGTCCATATTCAACTGGCTCCAAGGCAGAGTGGCTCATGGTAGAGGGCAGTCTTTTACAGTGGCAGCAAAGAGCAAGAGATCAAAATGGCAGAGCAGCAGCAGCTCAAGCAGCTGGCTAGCCCCTCTCCCCTCCTTACACTGAAATGCAAATTCCCTGACCCAGGGTAGGGGCAGCACCCACACCCACAATCAATCACAAACTCCAGAAGCTGCCCCATGACTGTGTGAGGCTTTGGGGGCACACCTAGACACAAACCATAGCAGACAGAAAATAGAGGAAGGCACGCCTGGGTAACACCTGGTGCCGAAGAGATCAAGAAGGACGAAATTTAGGAAGCTGTATGTTCCAAGTGAGCAAGTAAGAACCTTTGTCTATTTTCAGATAATAAGTGTGCAAGTCCATAATGTTTGCATTCCTCATGGGGAGCTGGCACACGGAGGGAGCACATCCACGTCTCCACACCCTTTTTCCTCCCACCTCCATCTCTTGATCTCCTTCCCATCTGAGAATGGTTTTTCTCCCTAGCTCCTATTGTCTATCTTTTATGTTGTTCTTTATTTATATTTGGGATTTCTCAAACAGGAGAAATCATACAGCATTTAAGCTTGTGTCTCTGATTTATTTCACTCAACATTATGGTCTCAAGATATATTCGTTTCTCTACAAATAACTGTAGTTTATCTTTCTTTCTAGTAGAAAGTAGTATAGTACCAACTGTGTGTGAACAAAAATGATAAAGAAGATAAATGATGAGAAAGAAGATGCTGACATTTTAAATGTCAAAGTTATCAAAATTTTCTTATTTCTGATTATAGGAATATTCATTTATTTAAAATATTAATAAAGTAAAGAATGCAGAAAACATGCCATGTCACATTCCTTACAAGTAAATCCGAATAATACTTTTCCTTCTAATGTCACGTCATTACAGTTGTCATGTGGACAGTTACACCGGTGGGAAGCCTAACCCTTAAGGAAATATTATGTAGTTATTAGTTAAAGAAGTACAGTAAAAAATAAAGCTTCCAAATGCTAAGTCTTTGATTATAAAATGTATTATGATTTTTTAAAAACTCCTTTTCAAAGAGAAATAATCTTAAGAGTCACAAAAATATGTATATCTACATAAGACAATTAACAGGAACATACACTGCATATTTAGTAATGTTAATAGATAACAATACAACACGGTGCTGAGCATCCTTGCCGATAAGGTGAGGAAGAAGGTTCATTCTGTCACTTTGCTTCTGTCACTTAAGAAGAAGAAAATATTGGTTCTTTCAATCTAGGAAAGATTTTTCTCACTGGAAATTCTGAGAAAAGTGTACAACTTGATTCCTGCCTTAGCTATAGCTCTATCCCAGTGTTTTGATCAGCTATAGAGTCTAGTTACCAGCGTTAGATGCAAGAAAGGTACTCTAGCTGTCTATCAACATTTGCTCTTGTAACAAGGAAAGTGTGGATCTTTTTTTTTTTGTATTTGCTTCAGGGACTCACTGTGCAGCTTGGATGTGCAGCAATCCTCCTCCTGCCTGCTCACGGATGGGGAGATCATGATGAAATCTTCAGGAGAGCTGCAAGGCTGAGAGCTTACAGCACACCCAAATCGACACTCTCAGTAAGGTGTCTTCTACACATCTGTGTTCTTCTACACCCTTCTTTCCACGAGGCTTTAGTAATGAGGACGCTCCTGAGGCTCCCCCCCCCAGTTTTACCTGAGGTTTTATTTACCCCTTTACCTAACAAATTCATTTTTGAAGAAGAATAATGTCTGACAAGTGGTACATGTACTATATATCTCACAATTTATATCCATTACACATTACTGAGAATCTTCCCAATAACTGTGCTTAATAAATGATAATGTATCGTTTATCAATAAAGGAAAAATAATAAAGTATGAAGTTAACTTTGCTCAGGGTCAAAATGGAAATGGTAGAACTAACTAGTTCTAAACTCAGAATGAACTCTTATAATAAATGATTAAAACTGAATAAAATGTAAGAAACAGCTATCTTTAGATATCTAATAGCAAGCCGTGTAATATCATAATTCCTGAAAGATGAAAGCAAATGAGCTGAACCACAGAATTGCCTAGGATTTCTGTGGAGAGGTGAGTTCTGACTGGATTTGATGACAACTACCATCAATTGAAGTACTGTAACTCATTTAACCTCATGAAGGATAGACACAAAACCCATAAAACTGTAACTGCTGAAAACCAGTGAAGAAAGGAATATTGTAAAAGCAGTCAGAGAAAACGAAATTTTATATGTAGAAAAAGATCAAAAATTATTATTATTATTATTATTATTATTATTATTATTTTAAATGTATTTGGTACAGGGTCTCACTATGCAGTTTGGACTCCTAGTGATTCTCCTGTTTTCCACCTTCCCAGCACTGGGATTACAGGTGAGCACCACCACACCAGATCTTGGTCACTGGATGGGTGCACCCAGGAACAGTGCAGGCATGGCACGAAGTGCCAAAGACCAAACCCAGTCACTGTACTAGCCTAAGCAGGTGCTTAATCCACTGAGCTATCTGACTGGCCCTCAGAGAAATTATTATAAACCTCCCATCAGAACCTGAAATTCAGAAGACACTGATATCATATTAAAGGGACAAAGTAGTGACAGAGAGAGAAACCCTGTATTAATAAAGGAGTCAAGGACCTGCCAGATAGCTCAGAGGATTAAAGTACCTGCTTAGGCAGATTCAGGAACTGGGATTCAATCCCCATCAGTTCTTTCCAGCCCTGCCTCCAGGGTGCCCTGAGACGGTTATTGAGACTGGGCACAATGGCGTGCACCTGTAATCCCAGTGCTTGGGATTTCAGCTTGGGAGGCTGAAAACAGGAGAATCACTATGAGTACAATCTGTATAGTGAGACCCTCTAGACCTTGTAGTCCTGTACTAAATTAAATAAATAAATAAAGGAGTCAGTTCAACAGAAATGTTATATATCTATATCTATATCTATCTATGTAACTTTTTTTGAGACAAGGTCTCTCTATGTAGTTCAGGCTGTCCTTCAATTCATTATGTATCCCAGGCTGCCCCAGCCATAAATTTGTATTCTTATTCACAAAACTTCAAAACACATGAAGTAAAACTATCAAAGTTGAAGAAGAAAAATACATCAATTAAAAATATATATATCACATTTGGAGACATGACTATTCTTCTCTTAGTAATGATATCAAAGGTTGAAAGAAAATCACAAGGAACATAGAAGAATTAAACAACATTAGCAATCAATTTCATCAAATTTGCTTTTATAAGATAGTCAATTTAATAGTGGCAAAATACACATTCTTTTCCACTGCACATGGAGTTTATTTCTAAATGGTTGTAAATTAGACCTCATTTTAAAGTAACTTCTTAGTTGAAGAAGAATCACAAGGTAAAGTATAAAGCACTTGGAACACAGATAATACATAATAAGGTACATTTAGAGCCTTCCATAGCACCCAATGATTGCTCCTAGCTAATTCTGACAACATTTATTCTCCATCTTAGAGGGATGTTAGGCATAGCTGATGAATGACTAAGCTACAGAAAACAGAAGAATCAGGAATTTTAATGTGCTTCCTGAATGTTAATATTGAGTCCTTAGCTCTTTCCCCTACTCGGCTCCCAGATCATTTTTCATCTGTGGAGTTAGGCATGTCCTAAAACATGATCCTGAAAGAAATATGACTAGCTCAAGAGAAAAATACCTGGAGAACATCTTAATATATTCACTGTCAAATTCTCCAAGAATTTTAGGGAGGACCTAATGCCAATATGCCTCAAACTCTTTAATAAAATCAAAAGGGCAGCAGTACTCCCACAGTCATTCCTGAAAAAAACTATTACTCTGATTCCAAAATCAAAAAAAGATCCAACCAAAAATGGAAGCTATACGCCAATCTCTTTAATGAACAAAGATGAGAAAATATATAACAAGGTTCTGGTAAACACAATGCAGTAAGGCATCAAAAAGATCATAAATCATGCCAGGAAGGATTCATTCCAGAAATGCAAGGCTGGTTTAACATATCTAAGTCAATAAATGTAATACACCACATGAACAGAAGCAAAGACAAAAAGCAAGGAAAAAGCATTTGACAAAACCCAATATCTATTCATTACAAAATCCCTGAAGATAATAGGAATAGAAGGCCCTTTTCAATCTGATAAAAGTCACATATGATAAGCCAATGGCCACTCTCATCCTAAGTGGAAAGCAACCAAAAGCTTTCCTCTCTAAAATCAGGAAGATAAGTATGCTCATTACCACCACTCCCATTTAATATATTTCTCAAAACATTGGCCAGAGCAATTACACAAGAGAAAGAAATTAAAGGGATATGAATAGAAAAGGAAGAAATCAATTTATTGTTTGCTGATGTCATCACCCTTCACATAGAAGACCCAAAACAATTCACCAAAACACTTTAAGAATTAATAACCAGATTCAGTAGCATAACAGGATACAAAGTCAGCTCTCAAAAGTCAATAGTGTCCATGCACATGAATAACAAACTCACTGAGAAGGATATTAGGGAAATAACACCTTTTATAATAGTGTCATGAGGGCCAGGGAGATAGCTCAGTAAAATAAGCACTTGTCTGGCAAGGGTCCTGAGTTCAATCCCTGGTTCCAAAAAAAAAAAAATAGTGTCATGAAAAATGACATATTTAGCAATTAACCTAACCAAGGAAGTGAAAGATCTCTACAATAAAAACTATGGTACTTCAAAAAAGGATCTCAAAGAAGATATCAGAAAATAGAAACATATTCTCTGTTCCTGGATAGGTAGAATCCATATAGAGAAAATGACCATATTTACAAAACTGTTATGCAAACTTACAACAATCTCCATCAAAATACCAATATATTCTACACAGAAGCAGAGTGAACAATCCTAACATTCATATGGAACCAGAAGAGACCTAGAATAGCAAAAGCACTACTGGCCAACAAGGACTTCACTATCCTGGACTTCAAATTATATTACAAAGCTACCATAATAAAAACAGCATGGTGCTGAAAAAAAAACAGACTTGTAGATTAATGGAACCAAATGCAGAGTGCAAAAACAACTCTAGACACATTCAACTACCAATTTTTAACAAAGCAGCTAAATACTTTGGAGGGAAAATAGCTGGAAAACTGGCTATCCACAAGATGAACACCAAAGCTAAACCAATATCTCTCATCATGCACTAAATTAAAATCAGTATGGATCAAAACATTAAAACAGAAAAGAAAAGATAGGTAACACTTTTGAAGACATATGTGTAAGAATAGACTTCATGAATAAAACCCCAGTTGCACAAGAAATAGCACAAAAAATCAGCTAATGGGATCACATCAAATTCAAAAGCTTCTGCAGAGTAAAGGAGACCACCAACAGGGTAAAGAGACAACCTACAAAATGTGAAAGCATCATGATGACAAAGCCAAGCCTACACAGACTACTAAATGATGTTCTAGAGAGGGAGCAAAGTG
>NDGM010942646.1:0-12460 GCA_002564305.1 Octomys mimax | reverse complement strand
GATATGGCACCATTCCCCGGGGTGATCAGCCTGCGACCTGGTGGCAGGTTGATTATATTGGACTACTTCCCAGTGCTGGGGAGGCTGAGATAGGAGGATTACTATGAGTCCAAGCTGTGTAGCAAGACCCTGTACCAAGTACGTTAAAAAAAAAAAAAACGCTGTAAGTATAAAAAGAACCCGTTCAAGGGTGTAATTTGCATGTGGGCCTCTGTCTCCCTTCAAACTGTCTGAGGCCTCAAGGGAGCAGTGTGCCCATGAAGCAAGCACTGTCCCTCCGCCCCATCCACCAGGACACTTGCCTCCTGCCCGCAGGGATTACAGTGTTCTAGGCACTGCGTGGAAGCCTCCTGGTCTGCGCCATCCACACCGCAGCCCTTGGCTTCCTTTTCATGGCCAGGTGATATTCCCCACGTGGGTGCGCTGCACACTGGCCCAGTCCTCCACTGGGGGGCGCTGGGCTGCTTTCACCCTCCACTCTGGTAGGAGCCCCGCTGTGAACGCAGATGCGCAGACATCTGTCCGAGTCGCCCGCGTTCACCTTCCTGGAGTATAAAGCTGAATGTGCCGTGGCGGGGCTAGAAGGCCACTTTGGGCCACTTCTCGGGGCGCTAGCACAGTGTTCTGGGATTCTTTCATCCCAAAGCCTGTAGAGTGGCACAGGACACAGACACAGGAGACACGAAGAAGTGCCTACTCCGTTGGCGAATGGGAACTGACCCGCCTTACTGCGCGCGGACACAATTCCCACCTACGCTGGCCCCTGGGGGCAGCCCCGCGCGCCTCCACGCCCTCATTCCGCCTCCGCCCGCCCGGGAGGCTGCTGTCGCTCCGGGACGACGCTCTCACGGGGCTGCTGCAGAGGACTCGCACTTCACTGCGAGCACGGCCAAGGCGCTGCTCACTGGAGGCAGCCCGGGTCCTTCCGGCCGTGCTTCCTTCGTGTGCTTGCACAGAGAGCAGGGTGGCGCCGGCTCCTGTCGGGACTCCGGGACCACCACAGGGCGCACGCCTTCCGCCGGAGGCCTCTATTACAGCGCCTGCTACTGCAATCATGGTTTGAGTCTGCTCATCAATTCATAAAATCAAAGCACAGGCTCGCAAGTTTTTCCGGGTGCAGATGAAATCCCTAACACTTGTGAATGCCATCACAGATCTGGCTACAAATTCAGCACTGAGTATAAAGCCAGCATTTGCTTTCGTAGCAGCGACACACACATGCCTTCGGGCGGCATGCCACACTGTGCCTGGGAGCAGGGACTACTTACGTGGGGAGTTTACAGCGCAGAGCTCACCCAATTTGGCCTGGCAGCAGACTGCTTACCGCAGGCTGCTCAGTCCAGCGGGGGGTGAAGCACGCGGTGGGGTGGACCTATGTCCCCGAGAGTATGGCCAAGCTGTTCTGGTGGCCATCCCGTGCCACTGCTCATGAGCGCCCAGGAGGCGGCTGAGTGTCCCTGCCCATGACCCTGTCCTTGTCTCTTGCTCCGTCTCTTCCTGGTCACTGGCTGCAGGAAAAGCCAGCTGCTGCTGCCATGTCACAGTGCAGAAGCGAGCACAACAGTGCTTCCTGGCACAGCCTGCAGCAGTCACCTGCCGGACGGCCGTGCCCAGCAGCACAGGACCATCAGCAATGAGGAACTGTGCCACAGAACCCACCTAGACTGCACGGATCCCAGGCCACGAGAAGAAGTGGACATCAGACATTGTGTATTGTTTTAGCAGACATCTTGTTTTTTGTTTGTTTTGTTTTATTTTCGTATTTTAGTGCAGGGTCCACAGGGTCTCACTACACAGATGAGATTTGTAGCAATTCTAGGGCCGGGGAGTAGAATAAGTGCCTGCCTGGTAAGCACAAGGGCCTGAGTTCTATCTCCCACTCCGAAAAAAAAAAAAAAAAAAAAGTAGCAGTCTTTTTTTGCCTGTAGTGCTTCTCCTGTTTTCAGCTGCCCAAGTGCGGGTCTTGCAGGCGCGCACTGCCTTGCCATCTCAATAGCTGTCTCAGCATGCCCGGGAACAGGGCCAGCAGGCCTGGGACCGAACCTCCAGCTTGGGTCATTTCTTCTATGCAGGCAGGTTCTAGCAGTAGAAGCTTGGATCTACTGTACGCCCACGAGCACATCTGTGAGCAGGCCTCACACTGCTTCAGTGGGGTTCAGCTGGCGTGGGGACTTCCCAGGAGCGGCGTGCCGGTCCCGTTCCGTGCCTTCTGCAGCTGGATCTCAGGGACGTGTGTGTCTCGGAAGAGATGCTTCGGAAGCCTGCCTGTGCATCCTGGCGTGTCCCCAGGACAGTCTGTAGCAGCTGGAGATCCGGCTGCATCCGGCTCCCATCGGACACAAGCCTTTAATCAGGACGCTGGAACAATGGAGCATCACAAATGTTGGCTCTCAGAAGCTTTGAGCAAACTGCAATCATTAAAAGAAGCAGAAAAACAGCAAGAAAAAGAAAAAACAGAAAACAGACAGACATGAAGCACAGCCCCGGGGGAGCTCAGGAGGTGCAGGAAAAACAGTGAGAGGGCAAACCACCAGCGAGATTTAATTCTGAAATCACAAGATTGCTCTATGAAAAACCCAGCGGGGACGGAGGGGCTGTGGGTAGAGCTCTGTATTTAATTAGACAAATCTGTATTCTGTGTCGGAACGGAGGGAGATGGCAGTTTAGTTTCACTGCATCTACGCTGGGCAAAAGGCATCAAAACAGAGGGCGTGTGGCGGAAAGGTTTTCTGTTGCAAAGTTCATTTGTTAAAGTCCTCTGTGTGCAACCGGAAGGACTTTGTGAAGATATTTGGGCTGAATATTTTATTAGTCATTTAAATGTTTGAAGAGTTAATAAAAGAGGACAGCCTTTGTGCAAAGAGAAGGGGAGGTCATGAGGGAGGCGCGAGCGGGCGGCATTACTCCGAGCAGCAGCAGCAGTGAACAGTGGAGACATTTATGCTAAGAAACTGACGGAAGGGTGTGCCTTTCTGACAACGGGTCTGCTTGTGCTGTGTCTACACTGATAAGAAGAGTATCAATATAAACTGTGACACATAAGATACAAGCGGAGGGTCTAGGGCCAGCTGCCCCGGAGCCCGCGCGCAGACGCCCTTCCCGCGGTGCTCCAGCCGCCCGGTGGCTTTCGGCGGCTCACAGCCCTAGGACCACAAGTACGTTTCTCTAGTGCTGATGGATCTCTATAGCTACTACGGAACAGAACCCAGATCCCCTAACTGCAGGCGAGGGGAGACCACGGAAGGCCCGGTCTGTCGGACGAACTTGAGTACAAGCCACCTGTGCTAAGGAGCACAGGCGAAACGCCTTTGTTCACAGAAGTGGTCTGAAGTGCTCTCCGGGGGCTGATTCCTAGGGGCGCTGCCTTGAGCCTCCGACCTCCTTCGGGAGGTTCTGCAGCCTGGGTGCAGGGCCACCTTCTCCACTGCTGGGCTCTTCAGCGGGAGCCGACTTCCTCTCGTTGTGAAAGGGTCACAAGGCCGTCCACAAGGAGCGCTTACTCAGCACTCTGCAGACTGATGCTGGGCGGGCGGTCCCTGGGCACAGGGCAGCGGGGCTTCGAGCCTGGGCAGTGAAGATGGCCCCACAGAAAGGCGGCCTGGCTCCCATGGCTGCCCCGGGGGCTGGAACCCAATCTGGACTGTTTAGTGGGGTCTTCAGCAGTTGGTGTTTCCATGGAGAATCTCCTGACCCTCTGGGGTGACGGTGGTGGTGTGAATAGCGTCCCACAAGTTCAAGTCCAGCCAGAAGTGCAGGGAGTGGCCTTACCTGGAAAGGGGGAAGTGCAGAGTAAGGATGGAGAGGAGGCCATCCTGGAAAGGAAAGAACCTCCACCCAAGCAGGGTTCTTGGGAGAAACTGAAAGGACAGCTAGGGACACAGGTGCAGGCTGAGATAGGGGTGAAGCTGCCATGAGCCAAGGGCTCCAACAGCCACAGGAAGAGGCAAGAGGACATTCCCCGTGGTGCCCCACTTGCTGGCTTCAGGCCTCCGGAACAGGGAAGATGGGTTCAGGGTGAGCAATAGTTTGCTAATCTGTAGCAGCAGCCCGAAGTCCACACACTGGATCCACAGGAAGGCAGTATTCAGAGGCTGAACCACGACTGTGGCTGTTGGGGCTGTCCGGGGCCACGGGTGACCTTGGGACACTCCCCCACCCCTGCTCCAACCACACGGGTTCAGGAAGAGCTCCCTCCAGCTCCGGATGGATTTGGGTCCTTCCCTGTCCACCTTGGAAGAAGAGGGGCTCATGCAGAAGGGCGCCATAAATCCTGGCTCAGTCGATCAGAGCAGTCAGGCATGGCTTCTGCTGGGCTTGTGCTAGGGCAGAAGCACAAGCTGGAACCTCGTGACAAAAACAGCTCCCTGGCCCGGTAAACCCCGCCCCTGTGGAGCCCCATGGGCAGGAAGGGGGCCTACCCTTGGGTAACACTAGGACATCCTGTCCACGGTGCATTTCTTGCATATATGTTGACTTTTTAAAAACTACACTCTAATATAGCGAGCGGAGCAGCCTTGCTCTCAGAGGCCCCGGAAATCCGCCTGCTCACTCCAAGGCCTTGGGGGCTGGCTTCCTGGCTGCGGCTCCTCCTCGGCCTTCTCCTAGGAGCCCATGGCTCCGCCCCTGCTGCCTCCCCCCAAATCTGCAGTGAGGACCCAGGGTGGCAGTAGTGCAGAAGCAAGGAGCTACCTCACCTGGAGGACACTAATCACAGGAGGAGTCCTTCTAAAGCGGGGCACCCTGGAGTCCCCAGAGCAGGCCAGAACTTCCCAGAGCTGACAGGAAGGGGTGGGCTCCGGAGAGGGGCCGCACCAGGCGGAGACTGCGGTCCATAGCACCGCACTGGGGTCCTAGGGCCTGATGAGAAGTCATCACTTTGGAGTGCTTTCATCACAAAGAATCAGTATGTGTGGTAATGCGCGTGGGTCAGTCCAGTGTGGCCACAGCACCACGTACCCAGCGAGTGCATCACACATTTCCAGGCACCTCTCCTGCAGATTTTGCATAGGGGGCTACTGAGCCCAGCAACATCTGTGGTACCAAATCCCGTGGCCTGCAGCTTTAGTCTCGGTCTTCAGTTCCCCGGTGGATTTTTAAATCATAGAGCAAACAGGAAAAGCAACCCCGCGCTGGCTCTACACACCTTAATAAGCAGGGCAAGCGTTTCACTGTACTGGCGGTGGCCTGCAGTGGCCCTGGGGGCAGGAGCACAGGGTGGGTGGATGCAGGATCCCGAGAGCTGAGATCCCAGAGCAAACACCCACAGGAAATGGCCGAAACGCTGCCGGCGCCTTGGGGAGATTGTGTCCTTCCCAACTCCCTTCCCAGGACAGATTCTCTTGCTTGTGGTCTGTCCTTGCACTAGGTGAATTATGCATGATAGAAAGTACAGAGATTCATGCCTGGATGCGTCAAAAGCAAGCTTGAATTCTGCTGGTCTTTGGCACCACCAGCCAAGAAGGAGCGGGCTGGCGACTTCGCTACAGTAGGGAAGGCGCTTCCATGCATCCCAGGCCTCTAACATGCAGGGCTGTGGACTGTGCTTCAGTGGCTGCATTTGGGCTGCCAGCTGCGTGGCTGGCCACTGCACAGAGCAACAGCACCAGGACGGGTGGCCCTGAGCAAGGCCCGAGGGCGGTGGTGACCAACATGCTGGATCAAGTTCTCCAGGAGCTGCGCAGGCAGGACCCAGGTCAATGTTGCCCAGTGACCAGCCCACGGAACCCTGAGAAACCTCCACTGTCCAGAGAGGCTCTGTGGATGACCCTCAGACTCCACTCCTCTAGGCAGCTGCGGCCATGTCACAGCCCGAGGGGCTCAGAGCACCCTCATAACAGCACCTGGTCCATCACTCTGGCCAAAGATACCACCCAGAACCCTGGTGGGTCTTGGTCACCCCTGCTCTGCCTCCCGCACTTCGGGCCCTTGGCCATGCTGGGCTGGATTAAAGTCACACCCTAATCTAGGCTGACCCCACCGTAATTCAATTCCAAACTGGGAAGATCTTGTTTTCAGTAAGGCCATGTGCAACTCCAGAAGACAGGAGTCTTGGGGGGATACTGTGACTCAGGTCGGAGCTTTTTTGAAGGAATGAGTGACTCTGGACCAGAAGGCCCCAGGAAGAAACACACAGTCACAGTTTTATGTGGGGCAGGATCCGACGAAGTTGCCGGGGCTGGGCTTTAAGCTGTGACCAGGGCACTGGCAGCTCCACTCGCAGCCCACCCAGGCCTTCACGGCCCCTTGTGCTGGGTCCTGCACCCCTGGGGGCGGCAGTGAGAAGGACTGGCTCCAGGCCAGCCACTGTGGCCCTGTGGCTCACACCAGCCCCACAGCTCTGGGCACCGTCCCGGCCTGGGCCACTTCCTCAAGCAGGTCAGTCACCAGGGCCGGACAGAGCAAGGTGGCTGAGGCCGGTCTCTGCACCATTCCTGACTTCTCATTTTGACTGTTGCTTTCAATGTACTTCCTCAGCACACTTCTCGTGTGATTTCCTTCAGAAGACCCTCCTCTTGAAAGACAGTCTGAGACCACTTTAGCATGTCCCCTAGAGTGGCTCTGGTCTGCCTGAGAACCCCGTATGTTTGCTCCACTGTGCTCCTCACTGCTGACTTCCAAGTGATGACCACTCTGCACCACGTGGAGCAGCCTGGCAAGACTGGCCATCGCCTGTTTCTTGTGAGTAGGACTCAGCAGGGCAGGACCTTGGCAGGGCCCAGAGGGCTGCTGCGATGGCCGCTTGGCCACGCTGCCCACCACAGTTCCCCTGGTAGGCAGTGTGCAGTGGGTTCTCCCAGCAAGCCAAGTGCGGGGCACAGAGTGCAGCCCGCTCCACCGTCCCGACTATACGCCTGGTGGCCCATCAGAAACCAGGGCGGGCGTTCTGCTGTGCCGCACTACTATGGCTGTTGAGCTGACCATCTGGAGCAAGGCCCGGGGAACCTGGGAGGCTCTCTCCCGGTGTGTCCGGGCGGGCCGTGGTGGCAGGTCCTGGCTCCCATGTACTGTTCTGCTCCACTTCTGGGCCCCCACACCTTCCTCCTGCTTTGGAGCAGTGCACCCCAGGTAAATCCCGAAGCTGAGGGCCAAATAAGTTTCCCGCTTTAAACTGTGGTGTTGGGGACCATCCTGGCAATGCTGCTGTGGCACCTGGGCAAAGCTGCACCCCACCCACCTTCCAGAGGTCAGAGCTGTCCCATGGAGCTCACTATCAAGTGCCCTAGGTGCCTGTGGCCACACACAGAGGCGTGGACATGGACAGAGCTGAAATGTCCCCCATCTTTGTTTCTCTGGGTGCCCTGGTCAGAGGCTTCAGGACTCCTGGGTGGCACACCCGCCACGGGGCCCAGAGCTGTCTCCCAGCAAAGCGGCTCTGCTAGTGCACGGAGTCGGATGGGCTGCACACAGAGGGGCCTGCTGCTGACGGATTCCTTCCAGGGTTAGCGTTTGAGCCACCCGGGTCAGCGACCTCTGAAGACACAGCCTCCTATCTCCTGGACAGGGCTTGCAGCTCCCTGAAGGGAGTTAAGCCTCTTGCATGACACCACCACCGCCACCTGCACTCAGGGGTGCTGGCCAAGGCCCCAGGACTCACTCTGCGGCGTGTGGGCGAGGGGCTCTTGCTCCCTACAAGAGGTGTACAGTGGCACAGTGCCTCAGAACTGGCCTGGCCACCCCCGCCGGGGCCAGGAGGGAGCCCTTCACCAGGGCTTCCCCCCAGGAATCACCACCCGCAGCGCTGCCTGCCTCAAGGCGGAGCCGATGACAGACATTGACAACCACTCAGAGTTAGTTCTGGGCCTCACACTTGAGATGCTTTTATAATAAAAATATACCAAAGATACAGCAACAAACACAACAGTCCAGCTACAGACTGGAACCCGACGGGCCAGAAGCGGTGTCATCCCACAGCGGGTCAGGCAACACTTTCCGTCACCTTCCGTTTCATGAACTCTGCTCCTAGAGTTGGCCTTGGCCTTGGCCTCGCCGGTGCCCTCGGCAGGGCTATAGAAGGACTGCGAGGGCAGCCCCAGCCTCTGCAGCCCTCAGCAAGCGATTCCGAGTCCGCCGTCTCAGAAACAAGCAGCAGATGAGCCTGTGCATGGCTGGGCCACAGCAGAGGACCTGGCTGTGGCCTGACTGGTGGCCCCCGCAGGAGCCATGAGCGTGACCTTTACGTGAACTCCAAGCGCTGAACAATGTGTTCCACTCAGGGAAGAAGCCTGCCTCTCCTCAGTACAGGTACGTGTTACTAGCGTTCAGAAGGGGAGGTTACTTGGCTTGCCAGAGGAGGTGGTGGCATTTGCGGAATCAGGGTGCGGACACCCCAAGGCTGTCTGAGGGTTTCTGTGGAAGATGATCAGCAGAGACTGGACGACAGACGCAGCACACCTCAGGCCTGCCTGTTCCCGGGGACGCCCAAGCAGGCACTGACCTCGCTCCCATGGGCGGGGATGGAGGCCGGCACAGGAAACAGCACAAGCGCTCAGGGCGGCCACTTCCTCAGTCGACGGCTGGGCCCGAGCACTCAGGTCAGGCCCTGGCACTGGTGGGCGCACCATCCCCTCGCACCCGAGGCCGGTCGTAGTGTACAGACACGATGAGGAACAGCAGGAGGGTGGCTCCCTGGATGGCGGCCAGCAGGAAGAAGTAGTAGTTGAGGTAGCAGCCGTTGATATTACCTGGAGAGCGGAAGAGAGAGGTGAGGTGCATCCTCCCTTGCTGCTCATCCACCAGAGTCTTTCCTCCGGAGCTAAGGAAAGGGTCAGGGCCTGGCTCCACCCGGGCTCGGGGCCAGCCCCTGGTGAGGGCAGGGCTGAGCCACTGGGCACAGCCAGAGCTTTTGGGCAGGGCAGTGTCCCCTACAGTGGGTGACTTGAGCGCCGCACAGAGCAGCCAGGAAAGCTAAGGACTGGGGATAGAGTCCCAAGGAACTCTCTGGTATTTTTCTTTTCCTCCAAATAGGAATGTGAGGAAAGTCACAAGGCCAGCCCAAGTTCCTGCCATCAGAACACATGGCTGGTGGCCTCTCCCCGTGACCAGCTCATGAGAGCCTGCAGCAGCCACAGTGTGCAGGGGCTGATGATGAGGATGCAGCGAAGGTCACGCAGTAGCAGCCCTCCCCGCAGCCCAGGGCCAGGCATCCTCTGTGACCTAGCTATGGGGCCCACGTGCCTTCTTCCACAGTACGGCCAGGAGGACACGGCTGGGGTCATGCCAAGAAGCCTGTGAGGCTGCACCCTCCCAGGCAGGGCCAACAGCCAGAACCCACGGCTGTCACCAGAACGCACACTGCACATGTAGCTCCTGCCAACCCTGCTCTGGCCCAGCACCCTCGCCTGACACAAACCTGTCGTACCACCTCACAGCAGCTATCCTACGCCCTGAGCATTCCATTCTGATCCCTGTCACAGCGCTCAGTCTCAGAAGCCCCAAACGGGGCGGACAAGGCTACAGGAGCTCACAGGCTTCCAGTACTGGGCCTGGCATCTCCCACTCCAGTGCTGCAC
The DNA here is from genome assembly GCA_002564305.1 of Octomys mimax. Taxonomy (NCBI): domain Eukaryota; kingdom Metazoa; phylum Chordata; class Mammalia; order Rodentia; family Octodontidae; genus Octomys; species Octomys mimax. The sequence goes on along the minus strand of NDGM010942646.1, from coordinate 2,951 downwards.
TACGCCCAGCTGCGCCAGCCAAAGGCCCCATCACACAGACTGTGGCTTCGACCCATCTGCTCTGCTCCGATCCCCTCAGCACAGGCAGGGATGAAGCTCTGCAAGCCGCCCTCCCCCGCAGGGGAGGCTCAGAGCCCACTGGTGTCAGCATCCACGGTGATCACAGTACCGGAGCCTGGCGCACACTTGGAGCACGGCGCACCCCGCCAGGCTGCCCGGCTGTCCCACAGGTCGCAGGCACCATAGATGCCCCTCACACCAGCAAGCACGGGCAGCACAGGCCCCGCCTGAAGCATGGAGCTGTAGGGCTCCAGAGCCGCTCCAACTCCTCTTCCTGTGCCCCTACCCAAGGATCCAGTGGAGGAGGAGCAGCAGAAAGAACCTGCCAGCTACACGGGGAGGACGAGAGAGAAGCGACCAGAACCCAGGCTGGATCAGAGCGGAAACTGGGAGCAAGGAGAGGAGCTTCCACCAAGGGCAGTGAAGGAAGCGTGCCGCATCCCATGCCTGAGAGCGCAACACTCCATCCGGGCCTGTGGTTGGTTTCAGTAAGCTGTAAAGAGCGAGCTTGCGGGCAGGATGGAAAGCTGTGACAACAGGCCAGGCCTCTTCCTTGGGCTCTCGGTCTGCAGCAGCGCACAGCACTTCCGGTCAGCCCAGCAGCCCTGAGGCAGGCGGCTGGCGAGGAGCCATCACCCCTATAACAGCCAGAAGCCCGCCTGGAGGCCATGCTCTCCTAGCCCCCAACCCCCACCCCGGGGACCTGCTGACCACACAGACCCACGGTCCCTGTTGGGTCATGCGCAGCCATGCCCGAAGGCCGGTCAGCAGACACTGGAGGGAGCCACAGTGGGTCAGGGCCACTGCAAGAGACCACATTATGCAAAGCAGGGGCACAGAAACCAGCCACGCCCAGACACATCTGACTGTAAGCAGAGCAAGGGAGAAACTGCAGACTGGGCGCCGGCGCTCTGCCGAGCTGTCTGCCCAGACACCCCACACCCTGCTCGGGACCCTGGGAGCCTGCGGCCCTTGCCGGCAGCAGCACTCTGCACACAGGGCATCTGCCCACAACCCCATCTGTACACCCTTCCAGGAGGCCTGGCCCTGTGCCTGCCAGGATGAGCGCAGCAACACTGCAGAGCCAGGAAAGCGTCCAGGGACAACAGGGCTGGGTTCCTGGACACCACAGGCCTTTGGCACCCCAGTTCCAGCTCAGTTACAACCTGCATCAAACTTTCCTAAGCACTGCCAGCTGGGACGAAGGCTGCATGACCAAACATGAAGCAGTAACCGGGCTATTCTCGCAGGCCTCACACTAAGGGAAGGAAAGGGCATCTCCATGCACAGGTCCACTAAAACCTACCATCAAACTGGGCTGAGGACACACAGCTGTTACCCCAGCACCCAGGAGGCTGAGGCCAGAGGATCGTCCAGAATCTGAGGCCAGCTACACAGTGCAGTCAATGACAGCCTCAAGTACAGAGTAAGACCTTGCCCCAAAACAAAAACCTAACAACCGAAAAACCAAAGCCACTATGAGTCCGGAGAGAGCAAAACTCCAGGGCTCAGCATGCCTCTGATCACCACCCAAGACGCCGTCTAGGTAGGGCATGAACCATAAATGCTACTGGGACTGATCAGAAACAATCTCTTATATATATAAATAAAAGTCAACTTCATCTTAGTCCTTTTCATATGAGAACACCGCACTGTCACGAAACAGAAAGTATACAAAATCAAGTGAATCAGAAAAGCCCCCTGTGATGCAGCTTTTTCTCCAGGACAGTGACCCCCGACACCTGGAGCAGCACGGGGCACTGCCCAGGACGCCCGAGGCTGGCAGCCCACAGCAGCAGGCCGTACCCCCAGGGCCCTGGCAGGACACCACAGGAGGGGAGCAACTCCCGTCACGACAATGCCCACAGTAGCCACGTGCCCAGCTTCGGAACAGGGCCCTGGCCTTACCGAAGTCCGTGTGGCTGCTCATCCACCCGATGGCTTTGAGAGACACCAGCGCCAGCAGCCCTGAGCCCACGAAGGACCCAACCCCAGAGAAGAAGAAGAACAGGCCCATGATGGCGCTCTGCATGGACTTCGGGGCGGCCGAGTAGGCGAACTCCAGACCTGTGGAGGAGAGTGGGTGCATGGGTGGCAGGCGCGCCCACCACTCCACCCACCATGCCCGCCAACAGCCCAGGGAGCCCAAGGCCCACGGCCCCCGCGGAGGAGGGAGGGCTGCGCTCCTCAGGGAATCTGCTTAGGAAACAATTTATCTCTCATCTCAAGGAAGGGGCTTTTAAAAATCAAGTGCACATACTAAACTGAAGACATTTCAAGAATTCTACCTCAAAGGCAATATGAAGAATTTCAAAATAGCTTCAGCAGGTTCATCCATGAACTCAAAACCCTACAGTAACTGGATACAGACGCAGTAACCCTAAGTGAAGGCCCAACGCGCTGCGGGGACTTTCCCAGGCGAGGACCCTCACTGTCTCTCACTTCCTGCCCCTGCTCGCTCCAGCCTCTGGTGGCAGACCTGCCCCAACACGCCTGTCCATACCACACCACTACAGCACCCCTACAATGACAGGTCTGTGACAACATGCTCTGAACATTACACTTGCTCTTACATAAATCTGCACCAGCAGCAGGAAGCTGGGAGCGGGCCCCCGTGCCGGGGCTTCCCAAGGAGACCCAGGCCTGGCACAAACGCCCAAGGTGAGCAGGCAACTGCTTCCCTCCTGTGGCACTGATGAGGCAGGTCAGGATTCCATGAAAATATTCCCAGGGATGCCACTTTTATACCAATAAAAGAAAACATTCAGCCACAGGATCAGCGCTTGCTTACAAGGCCATACCCTAGGCCGCACTTCCACAGCAAGCCACATTGGGCCGGCACAGAGCCCCAGTCCCGCCTCCCCGGAGCAGCAGGTGCTCACCTGCAATGC
>NDGM010942642.1:0-16558 GCA_002564305.1 Octomys mimax | reverse complement strand
TACAAGATGCCCCAACCAATGGGTCATTGATGAAATTAAACAAGAAATTCAACAATATTTATAATTCAATGAAAAGTCAAGCACAACTTATCAGAATTTAGGGGGTACAATGAAAGCAGCTCTCAGGGAAGTTCATAGCTGTGAACTCACAAATTAGGAAAACAGAACAGGAAGAAATAAACACCCAAATGCTGCACTTCCAGCAACTAGAAAAGGAAGAGGTCAATTAAGACTCAGGACAGATAAGAACTTGCACTGGAAGTCCTCCTTTAACAAAGCCCTGATTATAGTGTTCCCAAGCCCCTTTCTTCAAAAAGTTTAGTTTCTCTCCACTATTGCCACCTTACTCCAAGTCCCCATTATTGCTCTTATATAATTAAAGCTTCTGGAAAACTTTCTCCCCAGTGACACCTTTTTTCCCACATTGTAGTGAGAATCCACTTCTAAAACTCATGGTTTCAGCAGGGGATATAGTTCAACAGCTTAAGCACCTGCCTGGAAAGTACAAGATACTGAGTTTGATCCCTGGTACCTGGAAAACAAAAACAAAAACAAAAAACCCCTCATGGCTCATGGGACTTTTCCTGACTAAAAACCCAAGTCCTGACAGCTCTCCTCCTTCAATCCATTTCCTCACTGCTCCTCAGGACCCCGGGCCACTTTTACTGTGTTGCCCCAGGCTTAGCTTCCCTCGTTTGCTCTTTGATCTTCACTCTTCTCCATTGCTTAATTTTCTAGAATACACCTTCTCCTTCCTGCTTCCAAGCCTTCACAAAGTCCTTGGTGTGGGTAGATCTCTCTCCTCACCCCTCGTCACATAGTTACTCATCATTCAAACTCCAGTTGCAGGTTGTTTCCCCAGGGAAAGCCCTTTTTAACTCCCCAGACTTAGGTAATGCTCCCTAATATATATTCTTCCAGTACCCTAAACTCTTTTTCATTACAGTTTGTTAGAATGTAATTAATTTGTTATCCTTTAAGTGTCTGTCTCCTTGCTGTAAGGTTTATGAGAGTGTTTGCTTCAGGCTTAATAAATATTTATGGAATGAAGAAAAAGAATAAAGAGAGGGAAAGATGGTGATATTCTTGCATATCCACTCACATTCCTTGACTTTTTGTTTTGTTTAGATCCAAAGTAAGGGCTATAGTTATCCATTCTTTGTACTGCTCACATCATACCTGCAAAAATAACTTTAAATGCGGAATGCCTGTCCTTCTTCCTCCTCAGCACAAACCACATTATTGCCTAATGGGAATGATAGGAAATTAAAATTTCAGTAACAAAACCATAGTTGATAGGAGAAACATCCAGCCTGCATTTGATATGTTAGCACAGATTTTGGTCAGGTCAGTAGGACTAATCTTATCTCTGCTACATAAAGCAGAAATCACTAGGCAAGGTCTCTCTATCCTTGTGCAGAGGATATCCACTGGGAAGCTGGCCTAGTCACAGGTTTCCTGGACCAGACTGGCCCAGCTGGAATCTCATAAGAATTAATTCAGAGGGCTAGGGAGAAAGCTCAGTGGTCTAAGGGCCTTCCTGGCAAGTGCAAGGTCCAGAGTTCCATCCCTAGTACTATACACTATACACTATGTGGGCCCTGGAACTCTGGGTGTGCCATGCCAGCCCCAAACCAGGAATGGTGGTGCACATCTGTAATCCCAGAACTGGGGAGGCTGAGATAGGAAGATCACTAGGAGTCTGAACTGCATAGTGACAGTCTGTATCAAATAAATAAATAAATAACCAAGAATTAATTCTTAGGTGGTTAATATGGTTTACTCCTAACAACTTTCTACTCTCTTCTTAGGAGATAAAATGACAAAGTTCTTCCCCTAGTACTAGGATATACCTTTTAAGCTGGCATAGTAGAAGAAAGAGATGTAGCAGAAGTGGGAAAAAGATTGACCCTCTCTCTGCCCACCCCTTGGAGTACACAAGCACATTAGGAGAGAGATTTATATAAATTCTTCTTACTTCATCATAAAACACTTGACATTGATTCCATTTAAAAGTTAAGTTGTATTGCTGGTTTAAATGACCCAATCCTGCACTTGAAATAAGGCTACAAAACATGGCACCATAAGTGGTTCCTAAAGAGAACCCCTTAATATCATTGACACATCAACAAAGCCAGTAACTGTATCGTCTCTGATCTTTTTTCATTCTAAAATAGGAAAGAAAGGCCACAGACAAAGAGAAGGGATGCAAGTTACTTGAGCAGCAGAGTTCCGGTCCGCTGACATCTCAGTAAGATTCATTAATCTCGGAGATTCTCACTCTCATTTACTAAAAAACAGTAATTCACACAGAGTTGCACAGCCACAGTGGTAAAGTTAATTGGAATCTGGATCCCCTAACACTTCTTCCTTCCTTCAGCAATCCTCAGTACTGCAAGCTAACATACTAAGTACCATTGTCTTAGGCTTATGAAAAAGGGAAACAAAGGAAGGTAAGCACAGAATTAAACACGAATTTGTGTTTTCTTTCCAATTTTTTTGTTGAGTTTTGTGTTTTCATTTCTTTCCTTTGAGGAAAGCAAGAAGGCAGAGGCAGCTTATGCAACCACATGTCAATGCTGGTATCTCCACTCAGCATTAAATTAGCACCGGGAGCTCAATATGGCTCTCGCCCAAGTCCAGAGAAAGAATGAAAGGATGGAAGAAGGAAAAATGAGATAGATAGGAACACTGGGAAATTCTGTTCAGGCCTTGGCAAGAATCCAGAAAATTCTTTTTAATTTAACTCTTCTTTTTTTTTCTAGCAGAAACAAATAATACACTTACTTAAAGCTTTATAACTTGTGAAGCATGCAACATGACACGTGACAAATATCATTAGACCAATCCAATAAATCAGAGAAGTAAGCCATTAGTTTATTTTGTATGATTTATCAGGAAAATATTAATGAATTCAAAATTGGTATCTAGGATATCTAATGGTAGCCCTGTGTTCTTTCCATTCGATAATCTTCACTACCTAGTGTCCAGAATAGCCTTCCTTATGTTAGCACCACAGATAATCTTGCAGGATGCTAGAGGTTGCAGTTCATTCTTGGGTGTGAGTGGTAAGACAATAGCTTAAAAGGAAGGATTATGTAGAAATTATGGTTGTTTCCCATTTTAAATATGCCAGGTAAGATATAGAGGTACATAGTGAAAACCATGTGCTATGTAGACAAATAATAATGAAAAAGATCTTCACAGTACACTATTTTCTAAAAAACATAGAGGTTTCAGGATCTGGACAGAATTTTGTAAAATGAATCACAGTCTTCTGAAGTTGATAGTTAGTAAAGAAAAGAAAAGAAAAGAAAGAGAAGAAGAGAAAAGAAACCCTAGAGCATACTGGTCAATTGCTTTACTTCCAAAATTTGTACCTTTCTACATTAAAAAGTACTTCTTAAAAAAAACTACTACAAAAAGTACTTTATATATATTTTTAGCAAGAAAGTGGCACTTTGAGTAGGGTTTTCTACTATAATTAATAATCACCATTAAAAATGTGACAAGGTCTTTTCAACCACCTATAAATTTTTGGAAAGAAGGAAACACTCAACAAAGGGAAAAGTTTAATTTTTTTCAACTGCTATTGTATTATTTCTAAGTAAGTGGTCCCAACTATTTCCCTGGGATGCAAGTGTCAAATAAAAAGGAACTATGTTTCTCCTGTACCCCAACTAGAGGGATCTGGGGAAAATACAGTAGGACTCATGTAATCAGTTCTCCATTTCTGATGGTGGTAGTGACAATTAATGCATACAACAACATTCATATCTAGCAGAAACTAGCCCTCAGAGATGGTGCTTTAACTCCTTATGTTCCTTGCACACACAAAATTGGAGACCTGAAACAGATTATTTTCCTTAGTTAGGTCATACTGTGGTCCACATTAAAGCAATATATAACACTTTCTCTAAAAGATATTTCTGGAAAAGCCTTACTTTCTAACACCTATCAGAGGGAGCTATCTAAAATCTCTGAAAGAATTTGGCCACATCATTTGCATTGGAATTGTTTGGAGGAAGAGAGAGGCAGCACCCCTTTGAGCAGATAAGAACTCTTCTTTAAAGGAAGCTTCCCAGTGGTTGGAAAAACATTCACACCGGACACTTCTGTAAGGCCTTCACTCAACAGTTACTGTGGGACCCCCTTGGGGTGGGCATACTGCCTCTGATACCTTGAAATGCACTCTCCTGGTCACAGTGAGGTCCAAATCTGGCTGTAGGCAGAAGCGGAGGTGACCTTCATGCCCAGATGAACCTGAGATGAGGTGGGCCAAGTGGAGTTCATCTCTTCTGTTGTGCCCAAAAAGCATAGCCTCTGCCATCCCCAATGCCAAAGGGAGAAAATAAAGCCAACCTCAGAGCAAAGCTGTGGCTGCTCTCTGGCTCTAGAGCATGAGAAAAAGTGGACAGTTGCCAGATGCCAAGGAGATGCAGCCAGTTCTGAGCCAATCATACAGAGGCTACCAAATAACCCAAGCTCTAGTGGAGTGCCCCAAAAGGGTCCTTTTGTTTGTTTCCCTTTACTTAAAAAAAAAAAGATGATCTCTTTTCTCTTTGCTTGTTCAAGGTTACAGGTAAATGTGAAGATAACAGAAATTCCTAAGTATCTGCCAAACTTTCTTTGGGACACCTATACCAAAAGCAGTCTCACTAAAGGATATTACAGTTTCATGGAAATATCAGCCTGGCTGATCCATTATGTACCTTCTTCACAATATTTTCATTGCTTAATGTTAAAAGTTATTTTCACCAATATCATAGGGATATTGGGTAAATATTTTGTGATTATGTCATATGGCTGAATATAATCAACTACATTAAACCAATCTAGAGCATGTGTAGAAAGACAACACAAAAATTACAGGCTTTAATTCATCTATAAGTATATTTTGGATGGTCTATTTAAAAAGATGATGATGATCATTACATCATCACTAAGAGAGTATCATTAGTACTGAGACCTTGCCAATATGTCTGACTTGCCCCTGGCCACAAAATACCATGGTGACTCAGTTCATGAACTTTTTTTATTTTTTGCAAACAATTTTGTTCACAAACAAAAGCATTTGGAAAAATTTTGTTTCCGTTTGCAAACTCTGAGCCAGATGATAAAACAAGCATGGCAATTTCTTGCAGAAATATAAATATGGCCATCTTTTCCAGAATTGTAGAGCAAGTTAAGTTCATGAATCGAGTTGCCACTGCTATGGTGATCTTCAGCCTCAGCTTATTGGTCATCCTGAATTACTCAGTAAGATCCCTTCACCTCAGCACCACATAGTCCAAACTATTAGCATTACACAGTTTAGAACAAATAGAATCTTAGATAAATGAACTCAAGTAGAGCGTTCACCTATGGAGCCACAAAGGCAGTCAGGAAAAACAACAGAAGTAGCTCTGCTGCAGATAGGATGATTCCAAAAACCATCTATGTGGAGACTGAGAAGTGTGTGTGTGTGTGTGTGTGTGTGTGTGTGTGTTCATCCATGCATGGGTGGTAGAGAATCCAAACATGCACAGAGAGAGACAACATATATGGAGACAACCAGTGCCACACTCCTAGCAGCAATGGCAGGAGGAACATATGTGTTTAGCTATTATTTCTTTGCCTGTGCTTCTTCTCCTTCTATCCCATTACTCAGGGTTACTGCTGCCTGTTCTCTTAACACATATTAGCAGATTCTAAAACTTGAGAATGTCCCCAAATTCACTGGTTTCTATTTAGCAAACCTTAAAACCTCTCCTTTAAAAATAATAGTATTCCCTTGGAGAAAAAAGCTACCTACTTTGCCCAAATGATATCAGATACTCCCTTTCCAAAAACTGTCGCTGTAGTTAACTTTGATCTCAAGAAGACCATCCAGCTTCCTGTTTTCATGGAAGACCCTCTAAAATATAATTATCTGGTGTAATACTCCATTAGAGCTCCCCCATCTTTTTGAAGCACCATCAGCTCAGCACTCTGGTCTGCCCTTCACTCCTGTGACCCCATGGCTGTGTCATGAGGATTCCACAATTTTGTTCAAACGTCAGAGAAGCATGTATTAGTGACTTCATTCTTAGTATTTTACCTGAAGAGCTAAGTTCCCAGAGTTAAATGGAAGAGGAAGGAAAGGATTAAGCTGTACTGCTGGCATAGTACAGTCGGGATGCTAATGTCTCAGGATGAAAAAGCTGAACTGCAGCAATATCTGAAATCACAGAGAAGGTCTTGAGAGCATGAAGGAAAAGAATCGTGAAGGAATAAATTGTCAAAGGCTGAAGCTGGGTTAGAATTCTATTTTTCATGCAGGCATGCTCAGAAGACTTGTGTATTGCAAGACCTCACAATTTAGTAAGAGGAGAAATACGTCAGCCAGTTCTGAGATGGGAAGTTTTATAACCTGTAACTTGTAATTGTATTATGGGTGAGTTCCAGCTGTTCTTTGATGTGTTTCAAAATGTAACTTCAATATAGTATTTATTTACTTCCAACATTTTAACTAGTACACAGCCAGGAATCTTTTCTCTTTTCATTTGGCAGGAGGGCTCTATAGCTACACAAAATATCCCCCAGCAATGAAAAACGAAATGCACAAATGTAACATTAGCAAACAGCTGTCAGCAGAAAATCAAGTGGAGGATTACCACTCCAATCATTCCATGTTGAGTGTTCCTAAGTGGCCTGGGATGTGTGCGCACGCAAGTGTGCACAAGTCTGTGTAAATGAAGAGGTTTACACGTTTGGTAGCATGAGAAATGTGAGCGGGTGCAGGTCCTAATGATGGCAGAATGCCCAGACATGAAGATGTAGTAGATCCGTCAGTGGTAGTGCAGGCTTTCCATGGCTAATTGTGCAAGGCTCATCTCAGGGTCTAAAAGGATAATGTATTTCTATACCGGAACGACATCTTGTATTGTCTGTATATTTAATAGAAATGAAGGCTCTGGACAGCAGCTTGGAATTGAAATGCAAACAGTGAGTATCATATCTTTTAATTCTTAACCTTCATGAATTCACTTCACCATCTCCCCCAAACATAGATGCCTAAAACCTCTTCAAAGTAAACACCCAGCACTAGCTATTTAATTCTCCAAGCATGAAGCACATTGACCATTCAGAGCCAGCACAGCTATTAACCCCTGAATTCTCTCATACTCTCTTCTCCCTCTCCCCCTCCCAGCTCTCCTTCCAGCTCCCCACCATCCCTCCCACATCTTAGGGCAGGAGAATCTGGAAGGGTTATTTTGCCTAGGGATGCAAGTACCAGGTGCCAAGTGGACACCCAGCTTCCCTCCTAAACTTAATGCCAATTTCCTCCTGAAGGAGCAGGAATGCGGTGGTTATCAGCACAGGGGACGCAGGGACAGCGAATACCAGGGCAGCGCACGGAGTTTACAGAGGAGCAAACCCAGCTCCGCCACCACTCTCCTCCCACCAGCTCCTGCCCGCCAACACACACGCGCACACGCTCGTGCGCATACACACACACACACACACACACACACACACAGATGTACTCACACACACTCACACTCTCACACTCGCACGCACACAGCTCTCCTCGCTCCCAACACACTCGGAGGCTCGGGATCTCCCCTCCAACACCGCTATTGCAGCAAGTCCGCTGCAAGCTCCCGCACGTCCGGACCCAGGCTGGACGCAGCTGCGCGGGCAGCGGGCGCGCCGCGGGACTCGGGCGCAGAGAGGCTTGTCCGGAAGGAGAGCGCGCCTCCCCCTCTGGCCACCGCAGCCTCGGGCCGCAGGAAGACCGGGGTCAGGACCCTCCCCTACCTTGCAAGGAGAAGAGGGACAGGAAGAAGCCCAGCACCCAGACGCTGTGCAGCCAGTAGGTGCTCATGTCTCCGCCGCGCCTGCTGCTCCTCGCGCTCTCAGGCTCTCTAGGAAAATGCGCCGGCCGCTCTCCTTTCCCTCGGTTTCCCTCCGGGTCTCTCAGCTCCGCCAGCCCGGGCAGATGATGCTTTTGCTGCACACGGACGGATCCCAGCACAGCCTCGCTGTCCTCTCCCAGAGCAGAGCTCGAGCCGGAGTCTGGGACGGACGCTGGGAGTTGGTGTCTGCTGTCAACACAGCGCACTCCCTTTTCCCTCAAGCTCTCCCGCTCTCCTCTTTCCTACCCTCCTCTCCCTCACTCCCCTGCAGCTCCAACTAAATGAGACTGTACTTAAACAAGCAGCGCCTTATAGGACCCGGAGCCGAGCCGAAGGGGCCCGCTACCGCCATCTAGTGTGTACATCGTGGTATCGCCGCCGCCCTGCACTGGCCTTACGTCCCTGAGAGGGCCAGCCAAGGCAGCCCAAGCCCCTGGGCTCTCTGCAAACGCAGGTGAAGCTCTTGCTTTCTGAAGCCCTTGACTTGACCTTGTTTCCAAGAGGTCGTGATTTTCCCCCTTTCAAGAGGAAACATGTGGAACACACTACTTGTGCATTTTAATTGACTCCTTGCTCCATTTCTCTCTGAAATGTCCCCTTTCCCCCAGCCACTGTGTGGAAAGGTTCCTCCAAACGTCACCATGACGTCCACCTCCGAAGTCCAGGGCTCTTTGAAGGTCCATCTTCTCTGACTTTTGCACTGAATTTTACATTACATATAGTTCTGGCATTTCTGACCTCCCCACCAAGAGTACTCTTTTCTTCTTGGTCTATAACATCTGTTAAGTTTTCTTATCATTTTCTTAAATTTAAGTCTTATGGCTGTAAAAGTCATCGGTTATGGTTGCTTTAAGATTAAAAATGGCGTCCATTCACCTCAACCTTAACCCTGAGATGAAATTTTCAAATGTCCAACTGGATAATGAAAGCAAAGTCTGGAGCTGGTTCAGAGACCAAACGCACCTCCTCTGCCAGGCTGAGTCACTGTGGCCTCACTTGCTAGGGATCTTGTTCAGCCTCTGACAAAGTCTCCAAGTTATTCAATCTCTGTCTTTTATTTTATTGTTCTAGTGAAACTAGAGACTTGATTTAAATCATATCTTAGCCCATTCTAATTCTGTCTGACAGCCAAAAACATCCTCAGGAATTACAAATTACCTCGGGGGCAAAATTGCCCCAGACTGAGAATCCTTGCTTTATATTTACTATTCTTTTTCATAAGAATTATCCTTCATTCAAAACACTCTTGCTTCTTCCAGAAGGATCAACCAGTTCAACAGCTTCATGCATTTAGAACTATTTCACCCTGTCCAGTTTCAGTCAGTCATTAATGAGAATGTGGCTATATGATCTCTGTTTTTCAGCTGAACTATTTTTCTCATATCTATTTTGAATCTCTTGATATTGATGTGGTATGTACAAGGGTAATATTAGCTCTTACGAATGTTCATTCATATATGAAAAAGTTAAGTGATTTTTAAGTCATGCAACAAGCTAGTGACATCAACATTGGTAGAACACATGAAAGTGTTGAGCCTAGCCCTACTTCTAATGTTTAGACTTAGGTTTATCATAGTTTCATAGCCAATCTCTATCCTCAGTTCTGTGCCATAGAACTCAGTGCTATGTCTTTCATTTTTTATGTATTTACTACAGGGTCTCAATGCATAGACTAGACTAGTATTGATTCTCCTGTTTTCAGCCTCCAGAGCTCTGGGATTACAAGCATGCACCACAATGACCAATCTCAATGGCTGTCTCAGCCCACTTTCCCATGGGGTGGGTCGGGGCCAGCAGGGAACACAGGGGGATCAAACCCCGGCCACTAAGCTCTGCCTTAGCAGGTGCTTTAATCTTCTGAGCTATCAGGCTGGTCCTGGTCTATGTCTTTCTACCAGGTGAAGCCTTCAATATGTTTTTGAGACTGTCAACTATTGATGAGTAGCAGCAGAGAGCTGTGGTCTTCAGATCACATATAAGAAATACTTATAGACATTGAAAACTTATTTATCTATGACCCCAATCCAGGTCAATTACAATGGGGTCCTGGCATTGGTAGTTTTCGTTTTCTCTTTGTTTGGTGGTTAAAACCTAATTCATTCTAAGATGCAACTAAACCTAAGAACAGTGGTTTACTGGATTAAATTCAGTGTTCAATTTTAACTCAACTCCCTGTGACATGGCTCATCTGACCCTATGAATTCCCATTCTCTTCATCTATTCCCAACAGAGATCTTCTTTTCCACACTATCCAGCCTTGCCTTTGCTCCTCAATGTTCTCCATTCACTGCCTGTTTGCTTGCCAAGACTGCATTGTCCTCAGGAGCCCAGTGACCCAGTGCTCAGCATATGAACTTTGGAGCTATAACTGGATGGACTCAGGTCTTACTTTGTCTCTAACAAACTGTGTGGCCTTGCGTATGGCTCAAAGGGCTTTCCTGAGTATGACTCATTGGGTGTTTAACACAGAAATACTGTCTAATCGTGCTACATTTCATGATCACCCTCGATTTCATCAATGTTAACCTTTACCTTAATAGAATTTCTCAAAATGTACTCAGTTGTAGGACTCACATAAGAAGAGAATAACAGTGTACATACTAAAATTCTAAGCTGCTTAAGTGCACACAAAACTAATACACTGACATATTTGAATGTTGGAGTCAAAGAATGTAAATTTTACTAATATCTGTAGGTGACTTTGTGTTCTCTTATGCCTAGGAGATTATCAAAATTCCACTAAGTAGTAAGAGTTATACGAAATCAGTAAGCTCAACTATTCCTTTTCTCCTTTTCAGCCAAATGATTTGTTGTGCCATCCTTTTGTATTCTGAGATACTTGACAACACATTATTTGTCTGCATTACATTTCTTTCACATATTTCCCCTTTTGCACAAATTATAACAATCAAAAATATCTTGATCAACTCTGCATGTAATCTGGAAACTAAGTCTTCCCTCCTCAACCACCCATGAGATAGTGAGCAAACCTTATCTAGCCCAGACTTCTTCATTAGATAAAGAAATTCTATCTCAGGGAAATTCTTGAGTTGCCAACTCACATAGTTTAGAATTGGCTTTAAAAGATCTAACAACTAGGTTTCATCATAGTTTCTGATTTTCCCACCTTATATTTACAATGATTCCCAACAACTAAGCCATCTCAATCTGTTCTTGGTGTCTACATTATCATATGCTGTAACATACACTCTATCAGATAGAACTATTTGAGTTGGCATGACTTTAAAATAAATATCTAATCAGTTACTGTGTCCTTATCATGGTTTTCCAAATTGGTTGTAAATACCCTTTCCAATTATCTTGCACACTTTGCAAGCCTAGCAAAGGGTTAGGTGCAGGCCCGACATTTCTTGAATGTAGCTAGAAAATGAATGAAAACTTGTTTCTATGGAACCAGAAAGAAAATATGCATTTATCTATCAATTATCCATCTATATCAGCAATTGATTACATGTAATGTATGTTTGGGGATCGTTTTCATAGATATTCTGTTCATGGTGAAAATATATCTCATTCAACTTCTGCCCATCCCTTTAACTTTAGGTGTACATATTTTTGTAACTAATTATGACAGAGAAAAGTGGTTTTCAAATGTGTTGGAGAAAGTCATTTATAGACAGTTTGTAAATTAGAGAACTATCTTATCCTTAGATTCTTTGATTTTGGTGGGGATAAAGTGACAGGTCACTTTGATACTTTGCCAGAGTATAGGACCCTGAACTTGAAGGTATGTGTGTGTGTGCTCAGTTGAAAGTTTCTAAATGTAAACACTTTTCCATATTCTGTGAAATTCAGTTTATGTAGTAGTATGAATGATATTCTTATTAATATCACACTGGAGCATGCAACATGCACCATTGTGTATAATATATATATATATATATATATATATACAAATTATCCATTTTTCCATCAGCACTGTTTTAGGTACAAAGCCACATATGGTATAAAAAATGGATCCTAAGAAAAGAAAACCTTTCTAGCTCTTTTACTTAGAGGCATTTTATTCCCTTCCCTCCAACTGCCTTCCAACCCAAGGAAATCTCAAAATTTATGAAGTTTGCTAACTTCCATTGTTAATTCTAGTGATGGGATTCTAATTTACTCTGGGAAGATTTCTTGTATTACAGTTAAATTATTTGTATCTTATCAAATGGTCTGTATTTTGATGGGTTCAGGAATTCTTAGAAGTACCTCCCCAACACACAGACACACACACACACACACACACACACACACACACATAACACATCTGACACCTTTATATTAGTTGAATTCTTTTCTGAATAATAAAATCCAAAAGAAGGACAAAGAACATTTCATTGAAAGCAAAGTAAGGTTTGTATCTGTAGAAGTACCTTTGTCCAGGAACCTCTTAGGATACTATATGCAGGCACTATACCAAAAAAGGAAAGATTATTTTTTAATGGATGGATTGCCTATTTTTACCTTTCTTATATTAGAATTTCCCCTAAGAAACTAGACTGCTATCTTCATGTAGCAGTATACAACTGTCATTCACTCCTGCCTGGCTTATGCTCTAACTACTTGACTTTGGGCAGAAGCAGGTGATATGCACACTGCCTGCCATAATAGACTTTGCAATGTGGACTAAGGTTTCTCTTGCCTGTCCCATGCCTGCCAGAGCTGTTTTCAGAGATCTTGGAAATAGCTATAAGACGAAGACGAAGACGAAGAAGAAGACAGGATTTTTTGCCCTTGGAAATGAAACAAGTCAAACTCTACAGAGAAAATCCTAAAATAGGTACTTGTATTCTAATAGTACCTATACTTGTAAAGTGACATCACACCCATGATTTCATTAGTACAGCAATGAAGAAAATTTCAAAAGATAGAAATTTCTCTTCTTGCCCTTGAATTTCTTTACCTTAAAATTTTACAGATATAAAAAAAAATCTGGGATTTGACACGTCAAGAAGTTAAACAGAAGAGCTTGAAGTGAAAGAACTTCAGTGCTGGGAGGGATTTTAGATGAGACAGAGAGATGTAAAAGGAAAATCTAGCTGTAACATCAGACAGATGAGAGGCTTTCACTCACTAAGCACGTGACTGTGGTTACGCAACCTAAATTCCAAGCTCCAGTCTTTTGTAGTTCTCTCTAAATGTGTGGGGTGGATCAACTGAAATGAGTGGTGTACAATTCCAAACATACAGTAAATATTCTTAAAACACATTAATTAAAATTAATTCATGACTACATCAAATAACACAATCCATCTTTTGTCTTTCCCTAATTGCATCCCTTCTTCCAAGTTTGCAAAAGATTAAGACATCAAAACTCAAATAATGTGCTCCAAAGTCATATTGTAAACAAAAATTACCGTAGAACTCAGGGCACCTGATTTCTAATGTGAGGCTAGATCTTAGCTCAAAACTGAAATTTTCCCACCAGCCTTCTTCCATAAAATAAGACTTTTTTTTCTTCAGTGTTGTGATGTTTTTAACTACTTACATAAACCTAGAAAAAAAAACTCCAAAGTTTAAAATGTGTAAAGATTAGTTTATTTTAATACAGTCTGGGTTATTTGAGTCAAGACATTAGATCCTGAGCAATGAAGAACTTTGCTAAAGTGGGAGGTTGACAGGTGTTAGAAATAAAGAGCTATAATATGCCCCTTTGAATCAAAATAACTTCTTTCCCTTAAAATATCCCTATTTGCAACTGAAAAGAAAATAAACTATTCTGGCTAAAGAAATTGCTTTTGCCATTAGGATGCAAATGGCCAGGCAAATTTGTTGCCCAATAAATCTTTTTGGGCATTATATAGACATAGTCTTAGAATTTGTAAAGCCTAAGCTATAAAGGCAAATAACGTAAAAAAGAAGAAGCTATAAATTCCAAGTCTGTATGACACTTTTGTATGTAAAGCTCATGGGGACAAAACACACTCTTAAGAACAAGAAATTACAGGACTTAGAAGGAGTTAGAAAGCTTTCTGGTTTATTCCTGTTTGGGTTATTTTATGCTTTCAACAATTAATGGCAGGAAATGATGACTTCTACAGAGAATGTGAATTATGTATTCGACTTCATCCTTAGACCCTTTATTAATTCCTGCCAAAGATGAGAGTACAAGAATAAAATACACTTTCAGGAGAGGTTTTTCACTGTGGTTTGCATTCCAAATCCATGAAAGGATGATTTGAATTGAGACTAGAAAAAGATGAGCTACTAACATTCAAGTCTAAAACATGTCCCCAAAGAAAGCATGGTAAAATGTGGTGGAATCCTTAGGAAGTGGATCTGGTTGGAGCAAGTGAGGTCACTGAGGATACGTCCTTCAGGGAATGCCTGAGGCCCTGGCACCCTTTCTCTGTCTGTCTCTCTCGCTATTACTCTTCCTTCTTCCCAGCCACCTGATGTGCAGCTCCTTTCTGCCCATATGTTCCCTCCCAGGAGGCAGCATCTCATCCAAAGCTGAAAAGCAGAGTCCCAGGTGATGCTGCACGACAGAGGCTGTGAGCCACAACACATCTGTCCTCTTTTTTCAGCTTGTCTAGCTAGCTTTTTGTTGCAGCTATAGAATGCTGACTAATAGGCCACATCTGTGTCGGACCTTGGTGATCCTGGAAACTGAGAATCCTTCCCTTCACTGATAAACAGACTCAGAAAGGCATGGTCACTATTTTCAAATATCTATCCTTGTGCAAATAAAGGTGTTTCATACCTTTTCAACCTTATCTCTCCCTACATCCCCACAAGTAACTCATGCTATAACCAAATTATATACTACTTTCTCCAGAGATCCTTTATTTTTAGATTAACTATGGTTAACATGTTGTATATTCTTATCTTTAAAGTAGTTGCTCAGATTATAAGATATAGGCATGAAAAATTAAACAATATAAGCACAAGACATTCTTTTTAATGAGCTAATAGAAATCAGTAATATAATTACCTTAGCATAAATGTGTATTATATATATACATATATATATGTATATATATGTATGTATATATTTTTCCCTTCCCTTTTTCTCCTTTCTCCCATCCCAGATGTTCTTTTCTTTTGAGCACTTTCTTCTCATTTCCTAATATCAATTGTACCTTTTGAATCTAATTTACTCTTTGAATTTCTCATACTTTTGGAAACTACACAATGTTTACACGTGAACTTCACTTGTTTAACTTATGAGTATGGTCTCAATATCCTTCTTTATAGCTGATTAATACTCCATTGAGTATTAATACATTGGATTGTTTCCGTGATTTAGGTATTACAAACTGTGCTTTTATGGACATGGGTGCATATTTTGCTATAGTAAGATATTTTTAGTTTCTCTGGGGAAATAGTAAGAAGGTGAACAGTTGGGTCAAATGGGGCTGCTAATCCTAGATTTCTGAGGAAATCCACAGTGGTTACACTAGTCTACACTCCCACCAATAGTGGACAGCATTCCTTTTTTCCGAAAGCACCTCCAGCATTTATTATTTGTTGATTTCCTGATAATAGCCATTCTTTCTGGGGTGAGATGGAATCTCAGTGTTTGTTTAATTTGCATTTCTCAAATGACTAATGATGTTGAACCTTTTTAAAAATAATTATTCACCATTTGTATTTCTTTATCTGAGAGGTGTGTATTCATCTCAGATGGCCATGTTTTATAGGGTCTTTGAATTTGAGGTACCTGAATTGTTCAGTTCTTTTTTTCCAGTGCTTTATATATTTTAAATACAAGGTTTTTTTTTTTTGAAGGACTGATGGATAAAATTTTTTCCACTGTCAGTTTTCTTTTCATTCTGTTGATGATTCTTTTGATGTGTAAAACCTTATTTAATAGATGAGATCCCAGTTGTTAATTCTTGAATTACTTCCCATGCTACTTGAGTTTTGTTCATGAACCCACTGTCTACCCCTAAGTTTTCCACCTATTTTCTCTTCCAGTAGAATTAGTGTTTCTGTTTTAATCTTAAGATTTTTTGATCCATTTTGACTTTAGTTTAGTGAATGATAGCAGACTTTCCTGAGTTAGCTCAAAACACTCACCTATCTCACAGTTTGTTTTCCTCCTACCCAGTCTACATGTCAAAATCCATCCTATCTTACATCTGAGGATGATCTTTTTCAGTCAGGTGATGCCTAGGAGGAAGGCATTTGTCTGTCTTCTTCAGTGCTATGTCCTTGGAACTTAGCATTGTTCTCTTGGTACTTAATAGGCATTTCTAAATCTATTGGTTGAAAAAGTATTTTGTCACCCAGCCTTCCTGAAATGAGCATCTGGTATATTTTGTAAGTCCTCAACTATAGTGCACACACAGGGAATATACTTTTCATGATCAAATCCAAGTTCACTGAGGGAAAAGGCCATTTCTTAGACTGTAGCCCCTACATTGTTCAGTATTACTTTATTCATGTAATATCATCAAAATGCATAAGTTAATGTATACATGTGGTTTATTCAACTTGGAATTCTTGAAAGACTACCTAATCCAGTAGTGGTTAGCCTTTAAGAACTTCCAGTGGTGACAGCTGGCTGTGGGATGCATGCCATAGGTTTCTAACACTTACCTAAAATATATGAGCCAGAATTGAGCCCTATGTGATACTGAGCTAAGTCAAAGGTAAAAAGGGGAAGTTGGGAACCTAGCCACCTGTCAGTGGGTTCATTTTTAAAATTTTTTAGGGAAGAGTATTAC